>JAQJVL010000006.1:749179-1006372 GCA_035578905.1 Stictocephala bisonia
TTGTTCTTGAATTGTAATTTGTAGTACAACATTAAAATAAAGTTACTGTATGTTGTTTACTTGGGTTTTTAAATATTAAATCCCCGTTGTTCCATTTCAGCTGATTGTCAACAAAAGAATTCCGACCCAGTGAGAACTGGCAGGTGACGTGACTGACGCGTTGCAAAAGATGGTGGCGCGGCCACTCACAGTGGCCGTGCAACATGGGAGGACAGTTCGAATGGCAACAAATACGAGATGACTTAGAGTAGGGATTGGCCACTCCCAATGGCCTTTCGAGTGCAAAGGGTTAAATATATGTGTACATCCCTTCTGTTGACAATGAGAGCTCAATAAATAAATATAAAATTATAGCAGTGAGGGGGTTAAAGATATGTTTAAACATTGTCTTAGACAAAGACCCAAGTTTAGAAAGCTAATTTCGAATGAGTTGAGACATCACTTCTATTAGTATTGCAGACATCTAGCCTATAGAAAAGAGTAGCCTATCCTAAGTTTATAGTTAGTTAAATTAGTAGAAGAGTTAGAGTGTAAGTTATAATAAGTATTAGTAATAAATTCTTCTAATTGGCTTTCATCATATTTAGGTCACTCACCATTACTTGGTAGGCCTACTTTTTTCTCTGATCTTCTTGAAGCAATGTTTACTTTATATTCTGGCTTTTTAGGTGTTTCTTCTTTATCACTTAGGCCTATATCCTTACTTGAAGTTTGTTTCCTTAATCCTAGTGCTTTTCTTCTCCTCTCCATGTTAAATAGTCCTTTTTGCCTGCAGTATTTCCTGAGCAAAACAAGTAATTAGTAATATTGTTTCATATATTAAAATATTGAAATGTTTAAAATATTACATCAAAGTGCATTATTGTTATATATTTCATAAGTCATGTATCTAAATAAAACATAGTTAAAATGATAATTTGATGGGCAACATAGCTTTGCGCAGAAAACAGCTTTCAATCACTAACTCTCACACAGATAATATAGATATTTTTCTTAGGTGTAAAATACTGAATGTTCATTTCTTTATTTCTTTGATTTTAAATGTGCCAATTTCAGTAACATTATATTTTGATAGAATATGCCTAAGTTGGGTATAGGTTTGGTTGAGTTAGCCTACAAAAGCTTATCTAAAAAACCAGTCTAAGCTCTCAAAACCTAACCTAACACAATGTCAACTACCTAATGTTACAAATCCATAGGTAAGGTAAGATAGGCCACTATGACCTTACCGATCCTAACCTATCAATACCCAACCAAGGCCTAACAAAACATAACATTAGTGAAACCGGCACCTTGCCATTAATACACTAAAAAGCAATTGGATTCAAAACCCTTGTAATATTCATCATCAGGGCCAAATTCCACACCTAGTATTAGTACCCACAACACTATATTTCCAAGAAAACAAAATTGTCAGAAAACTTACTTATTCATAATTTTCCTGGTTTTCCGCTGAGAAAAACCATCATATTCTTGTTTTGTAGATATTTATCTCCTATGAAAAAAATTTCAGCCAAAAAACGAAACTCTCTGTTCTATTTAATTACCTTAAATTTATTGAAGGACATTAGGCCTAATTTTTAGTAACATTGTTTATCGGTTATAAAAAAAATCCTTATTATGGAATAATAAACGTCAGAGTCTAAATAAAACACTTGAGATGATGTAGGCCTATGTTATAGCCTACTATGTGAATGTTTCATAGGACAACAGCTTATTGTCTCTGACAGTCACTGATGATGTCATAATCAGATACATAAATAAATTCAACCTAGTCTACATTGGAATATCTTTTGTTATAACCAAAAGTAGTCTATGAACCAATGGAGCTATTTTGGTATCTATGCAGTTTCTTGCCACGTAACAAAATTGGAAAATGTTGCTTTTAATGAGTCTAGAATTGGTTTTATTTTCACAAAATATACTTTTTACTCTGCGGAAATCAAGTATTTTACCAAAAAATAGGAAAAAACAAAACGTCACAACTTCTAGTATTTTTGACATAGGCCTACTTCCGTTAATTTAAATGGTAACTTATTTTAATCAAATTTTATATTTTGATGTGTTTTTGTACTGAATTCAATTTTGAAAAGTATTTTGGTCTATAACAATTATTTCTGGAGATATAACGGAAAAACAAATTTCAACAATTAGCGGCCATTAATTAGGTCTATATCTTTAGTATAGCCATTAATTAGTTAGGAAGTAGCCATTAATTAGGCCACTTCCTTCCTCCGTTTTTTTTTTTTTTTTTTTTTTTTTTTTTTTTTATATATATCCCTATGCGATGCGTTCATAACCTATGTACTCAATTGTCACTAGTCGGTTCTAAATTTACAAAATTAATTATTTTCTATTAGGGGCCTACGAGATGATCCATCCATATCTTTGGAATAAATTTACTATTGAGGGAATGAAGTCACAACTTGTCTATGCAAGTTTAGAATTGGATACCAGTAAAAATAAATTCATTACAATCATGAGATTTGATTTGACTAACCTATAAAACTAATCTTCATCTCAATTCAGCCATTGTGACTGGTGTGAGTAACTATAACTATAAGTAATCAATAACACATTATTTTAGTTTGTATATAAACATAACTCTAACCTTAGTGTAGTAATTTTGTTTTAACTCTCCGGAGTCCAGACTCCAGTCTGCCGTCTGGGTGTATTCGTATTGGCGCCAAGTCTACTTGTCTACCATCTGGATGAAAAAAAGTTCATAGAGTACAGCTTATAGCTCGTAATTTACTTATTTACATTCAAATGAAATAGTTAATGAACATTTATTGTTGTAAAGAGTTTGCAGAGGCTGCTGCCATGTTGGTTTTAATTTTCTTCTTCTTCTTATTCACTAGAAAAATGCTCAAGATGACGTGGAGGCTACGAAACTCAAGAATTACAGCCAGATCTGGACATCGAACTGCTGCATCTACTATAGTCCAGCCGTTCTAACTTTACCTCTGAGGTTTGCGGGCTAAACTGGAAAATCAACATAGGCGACGTCGCATCCAGAACGCCACAGCCCTCTTCTAAATTTTACATCCAGTGACTCACAATTAGAAAGAATGTAGGAAGGTACAAATTTATTTTTTTAGTGGGAAGTGAAAGCTTTTTAGTGTTTAATTGGGAAGTACCTTTTTTACTGTTTACAAATATATTTAAAAAACGAAGTCAATCAGACAAATTTAACTTATAAAAACGATCAGGCCTTAGTTGTGATTTATCTAGACCGGAATCAAATTAGCCGTGGGACTGGAAGGAGCCAAGCACTCAAGATAGACAATGTTGCCATGTTGTGCTCCCCTCAGAGGTAAAGTTAGAACAGCTGAACTATAGTGCGTGTGGAAGGAGTAGGGCAAGGCACCGATCATCTAAATAACTTCATCTCGTGATGTCGAAAACATGCAGACGCACGCCCAAGGGGGTTGCTTTGGGTGCTGAAGCACCCTGTTATGTATGCACAATGTTACATTATGTTATCACTAACTAATCATATTCATTATTAAATGTCTTTGATAAATAGTTTAAACTCTGTAGTATGTAGTGATGCCATACCATTAATAAAGCGACGCTATTGGCTATCCTATCTCATCCCACTTCCAAAATCCGTACGTCCTACGTTCCCGCCCAGGTTATACATGCACACCTAACCATGAACCGTAGCCAGTAGTAATGTTTAAACAAACAATATTTTCATTTCAGATTCCTAGACCTAACATAATTGTAGTGTAATAGTAAATACATTACACACCCCCTGGTGAGCTTTTTCAAAATTGAAATGAAATTTCTTTGTAGAATACCGTACCAGACGCAACAAAATAAGAAGTTTGCAGCGAGTTGTTCAGTTTTTAAGAGGCTGTAAGCTATAAGTGTAGCCTATATCAATATTCAACATCACTGGCGCGTGATGGGGACGATAGTTTCATACTGTGACGATAGTTCATGTGAGGAGACGGTGGCAAATAGTCGGCTGTGCGTCAAAGTCAAGCGTGAGCCGAACGCAACCCGAAAATACGCTTTATACTAATTTTTTTATATAAATAAAACTGTTCTAATCACTTTTAAACACTTGAGTTTCATTACTGTTAGTATACCTACGGAAGTACCGGGAATGTTGAGTGCAGGTGAGGTCCTGGTAGCAGTGGCTAATGCCATCAGGTGCATTCGTGTGAGCAAGCTAGATATAATTGCTCATGATATTTAAAATGTCTGGGTGAAATACCCAATACTGTATTAAAGGGGATCTCTGTATGTATGTGCCGTTTACATACATCCAATATAGAACATAAGAACATATCAAATGTTTTACGGAAGTTTGTACAGATTAAATTTAACTAAAAACTTAAGTATAATGATTTTGGGGATTTTAATTCGCATATTTATGGGGTTAACTATGATTTAACACGTGGAGATACATCGTGTAAGGAGTTGTTTGTATTTTTGAATGAAAATAATTTAAGTTTAAAAACCAGTGCTTGTAACTTTCAAAACAAAACCTTGGATTTGGTTACTATAAATATTGAAGAAACTACAGTGTTACGATGTAATGACCCTCTGGTCAATGAGGACTCTTTATCATCCGGTGTTAGAGGTGTGGACTGTTATCAGCGCTCTGTTATCTTGTCGGTCGAGATTAGACGAAGCGCCAGGTTACTGTTTCTATAAGGCTGATTTTCTTAAACTTTATCGTAGTTTAGCAGTAGTGGACTGGAATCACCTCAATACAATTTCAAATATCTATTAATAAAGCTATAGATTTGTTTGATGAAAAAGTATATAAAGTTCTTGATGAAACTTATCCAAGAAAAAAAAAAATGCAAACAACCCAAATATCCGATGGTTTTCAAAGACAATAATGTTCAACATTAAATTAAAAGAAAAATTCCGTAAAAGTTTTTAAAAATGTGATAAGCAGGAGGATTTTGAAATTTTTAAACATTTGAGATCATTTATAAAACAATATTTTAAGATTGCATACGGTAAATATACCCACAATACTGAAAACCAAATTAATTGTTACAGTAAGCAATTTTGGCAATTTTTGAAAAGCAAAAATACTGTAAAAATAGTATGTTATTGATAGAGTATAATGGAAGTCAGATAAGCATTAGTAAAGATATTTCTAACGCCTTTAAACAGTATTTTAGTAGTGTGTAAAATAGTTATACGGTAGAACCTAAGGCAGAGCTAGCTATGGAGTAGCCCTCCATGGCGGGAGAGTCACATCTGTCCTTGGACCGTGTCACTGAGCTGGATGTCCATCTTGACATCAGGAAACTCAAGTAAAAACCAACCACAGGTCTAGATTATTTATCACAGTATCTGTTTGAAGGATGCATTGATATTCTAACTAAACCACTAACTTTGCTATTTAATTTAAGTTTAAAAACAGGTATTTCTTAGAAAAGTGGAAAGTAACTAAAATAACACCTATATTTAAGAGTGGAAAAGAAAGTCAAATCATTAACCATAGACGTGTGGCTATTTTATCTGTTCCAGCAGAAGTTTTCAAAATAATTATTCACAAAAACATTTTTATCATTTCAAGAAGTATCCCTCTTTCAATCAGCATGGGTACATGGTCGATCTGTTAATACAAATTTAATACCTTTTACACATTATGTCTCCTCAGGTTTGGACTCAGTGACCCAGACAGATGCCGCATTTCTCGACCTGGCCAAGAATTACAGGGTGGATCATCTTATTTTATTTTTAAAAAAGTTACTACTATGGATTGTTGAACTACTTAATTAATTTTTTTACATCATATAATTAATTTACAGAAAGCAGTATGTAGTATGCAAAGGTCATGTGTCATCTACTTTTACTGTACAGTCTGGAGTACCTCAAGGGACAAACTTGGGGCCATGTTTGTTTACGATTATGATTAATGACTTATGTCAACATGTTGTCTCTGCAAAATCTTTGCTATTCGCCAATGATCTTAAAATATTTCAGTACATTTCAAGCCAGTATGATTCTATTAAACTGCAGGATGATATAGATAGGCTGTATGAATTAGGAGTGAGTAATAAAATGTATTTTAATATTTCCAAAGGCCATGCTATGACATTTAGCCGATCTAAAAAACATATTTTTACTAATAACTATTACTTAAACGGTCAATTAATTTCGAAGGTTGAATTAATTAAAGATCTGGGTGTTTACATGGATTGTAGTTGAACTTTCAAACGCAAGTGACCCATTACATTTCTTCGGCCAGCCTCATGTTGGAATTCATAATTCGACAGGTATCGCTTTTAAAAATGTAAAAGCGTTAAATACATTGTATAGGGCGTCGGTCAAGTCGAGATTGGAAAGTGCAGTAATTGTGTGGAATCAAACTCATGCTGTTTACAAAGACGCAATAGAAAGAATTCAAAAAAATTTTAAAGGTACCTTTATTTTAAGTGTTTTAATATTTTAATATCTATACTTACTTTATCATTATACTTTTACTTGCATAAGTTCCTTACAATGAGCTTATGGATATCTTTGGTTTAAGAGTTTATGCCTGAGGAGGGCTGTGATGGAACAAGTGTATCTGCAGGGTTTGGTGCGGGGGCGGATGGACAGTTCTTCCTGTTTAGAGTGTTTCTGGTTTAGGGTCCCTAATTATAACAGGAGGGGTAAACTTCTCTTTGATCTGCCTCAGGTACGAATGGTAACGCATGCGTCCTCGCCTTTGCAGCGGATGGCGTCACATTACACCGGTAGGCGCTCTGTTTGTCTTTTGAGTCAAGGCACGGCCGTCTGTAAAGGTTGCTCTCACCCTCAGCCCCTTATAGGAACTGGCGAGGAGTGCGGTCAGGCGTAGTTCTGCCGGTGTTGTACAAGACCTATGCCTGTACACCTACGTAGGCTAAAACTAAGCTTGGCCGAGTTGAATTTTCATACGCGTACACGAAGTATTTGTTACATCAACGCTACAGAGCGTAACACCTAAATATGTATCAGATACTCCATTGGTTATACGGAAACGCATTACTTTCCTTTGACTATTTTACTGCCTTAAACCACTGATTCTTAGAGTACAAATTATACATAATGAATAATCTACAGAATATTTCTAGTCAAAACACTAAAAGGTCAGCAAGTGAGACTTTTTTCTTTAATGGTCAGAAATATTTCACCTGCGTAATGGTTTTAGACAAATATTTAACTAAAAATTTTCAAAGAAACATTCTGTAGGTTTTCTTGGATATATCTTATTACATGTTACAACAATTTCGAACACTATTGTATTTATATTACATAACATTCTGTTTTTCAGAACTAGCCTATAATATCTTTATTTAAGTTAGAAAAAACAACTGCATAGTTGCGTAAAATTTACATATTTTAGAACTACAATAAATTTAGACTTACCATCATATAAAACATTATACAAATATGCAAAATCTGTAACAGTTGCAACTCTAAAAAGGTCAGTG
Source organism: Stictocephala bisonia (assembly GCA_035578905.1). Classification (NCBI taxonomy): domain Eukaryota; kingdom Metazoa; phylum Arthropoda; class Insecta; order Hemiptera; family Membracidae; genus Stictocephala; species Stictocephala bisonia. The sequence continues at coordinate 756,619 of JAQJVL010000006.1, forward strand.
ATTTGTTTATATAAAAATATATTATAATTCGCACTGTATTAGGAGTGGCATTTTACATTTCAGTACTACCTAAAAGTAAACTTCACCTCTTTAGGGATAGTTGAAAGAAATACAGTACATTAAGCCCACCCATGTCTTGGAGTATGGGGTTAGTGAATCTATGGTATGCCCTGTGGACCCATCGGAAGGTCTAGTACCCAGACGATACAGAATTTCTATATTTTGAAATTGGAACTGCCAACATATTATACACATTTGAAAACAGAGTATTTATAATATAACATACCATAACTTACTTATAACTACATATTCTGCATGGGGATACGAACATTAAATTAATTTGTTATTTATTTAAAATTATATCTACATACTCCCTACTGTTTGGACCTATTGCTAGCTTAGAGGATATAACCACATATAAAGAGTTCTACCCATTTCCATGCTAAAGAGAGTGGGTAACTGAGTGGCGTTGCCAGATTAAACTCATTTAACTAACCATATTAATAACAAATATTACAACAATAAATATCAGTTGTTAATAATAATAATCAAGTTTAATACTTGTTCAATGCGATAACGTCGCATCCCAAATTCATGGTCGTATAGTGCGTGTTGCCTATATACTCCTTAAACAGCGTGCACGCTTTTCCCATATACTGTGAGCCATCTGAGTAGAGTTAGTTATCTGTGATATAACTATTCTAAAGCCACTCTAACTTTACCTCTGAGAAGAGCACAACATGACAACATTGTATATTTTGAGCGATTGGCTCCTTCCTGTCCCATGGCTAATTTGTTTCCGGTCTATTTGAATCACAACTAGGGCCTGATGGTTTTTATAACTTGAATTGTCCGGTTGACTTCGTTTTTTGATATATGTAATCAGTAAAATGTACTTCCCAGTTAAACACTAAAAAGTATTTAATTCATTCTAAAAAAAAAATAAAAAAAAATAAAGTTGTACCTTCCTACATGCTTACCAATTCTGAGTCAGCGGATGTAAAAATTAGAGGAGTGCTTAGGTGGCTTAGGTGTGACGTTGCCTATGTCGATTCTTCAGTTTTGCCCGCAAACCTCAAAAGTAAAGCTAGAACGGCTGGATTATAGTGAATTCAATGCAGGGTTCAAATATCGACAATGCAGGGCTAGTCAAACTATATTTAAATTTAACTGAAGAATTTCGACCGTTGCCCCTATTACAACCATTGATTTTACTATACATAGAAGATAGTTCCATCCAATGTTAAATATTGAGGAATATGGGAGCGACCGTGCTGCAACCTGTCATCAATCAAGTTAAAGAGGTCGAAATAGCCTCCAGTTTCGACTGTTCGGTTGCACAACCTGTGAGCAGTAAAGGAAACTAATCACTCCCTCTCATTCTCCCATTCTCTCTTCTTCCTCTTAAGACGCTCGTCCAGAAGTACTTGTCTACTGTCGCCGATTGGCCTTGATAGTGGATCAAAGTGGGATATTATTCCTTGCTGTGGTTTGTCTTGCACGGAAAGGAATCGCGATCTTTTATTTAGGGCTTAGGGGTTTGTGAATATGAACAATGCTAGAGAACATTTTTTTGTTATTTTGTCAATGTAAATAACAGTGTGTTACAGATGTTTAGTTAAAACATTATACATTATCTAAAATAATGTAAATACTGTTTGTATTTACATCATTTTAGATGTAAAAATATTAAAGTTTATTGATATTTAAGAAATAAATAATGTCACATTTTTTAATATTTCACTATATTATATATTCCTGGAATATTTGCAGATTAATTTCATAATTTAAAGGAGAGTCATTGATTGGATTTGAAAACAATTTATTTTTTAATCAATTACCGAATATGAAAAACTAATGATTGAGTACAACAGTCGACTTAATAACGTAATCGATGGTTAAAATGCAATAAATAAAGATTTTTCAGATGGGCTAAATAATATGAAAATGTTTACTTAAATCAGCAGTAATTATCGCCAGCATTGCCGATAAGTTAGCGGTCTATTCAAGTGTGTGTATTTACAAATACACGTGTGTTAATCATATAAATCAATATGGTGTTTTAATTTATTCCGTTATAAATATTTCTTTATTCAATATGAATGTCACACTGAGTTCTGCTGTAATAGTATCAACACAGTATTCTTTATTATTCGAAAGAGATGCAAGCAAATATAAAAACAGAGAACCCGGATAAACGTTGGCAATATGGAATAACGTAAACAATTATCTAAGCAGGACGTTGTTAGTGTGTGGGACCTGAGAAAGGAGAGGGCGAGGCGGCTGTCTGGAGAATGGGAGAGTGGGTTGAGAGGAGGGAAGTGAGAGAGAGACGGAAGAGCGTGCGAGAGAGAGAGAGGAAATAGGGCTATGCGCAGCGCAGCGTGGGGCCGCAAAACAGTTTTGCGGCCTCGCCACAACTCTCCCATCTCTCTTTATATATCTCTTTATAAGTATCTCTTTATATAGTAAAATCAATGTTACAACGTCTTACTGCTTACTATGATGTAGTATATAAATTTAGTTTTTGTACGTAACTTTAGTCTGTAAGCCTTTGGCTACAATTGGAATACTGAGTTAGAAGACAGTTGGAGTGAGAGGGTGAAGACAAAATGAAATAGATGACAACAATGTCAATTTAGCAACATACAAATGTTTGCTTGTCAATTGTAATTGTAAGGAATCGAAGGATGTATGGATAAATAAATACTTTGATTAGACTTAACCTTAACAGACGACTAATAACAGCAATGCTAATCATAACTACTAATACATTGAAGCATTAGTTAATAGTTAAAGTCACAAGTTTGTATTTTAGTTCAGTGTTTTGTTACAATGAGAAACAACTAAACGCCAATGCAAAAATTCTTGTATTAACTTCCAGAAAATGAAAAGAAGATTAGCTAAATGTTTTAATGTGTTTTCTGTTGGTTTTATCTTAACGTTATACGTAATTAACGATAGTTTACAATCTACGGCTGGTAAGGAATTCAGATTAAAAACGTTAAAAAGACTGCCAAAGACACAAGTTGATATAAAATCATTCATTCATCCTTGCACTAAAGATGATAATAAATTTTTCAATTCAAGTTATGCTAGAAATAGTAAATATTTGGCCAATTGTAAAAGGAAATTGGTTATCAAGATGACAATAAACTCAGTTGGTGAGGTAAAAAAATTCAAATTGTCTTTAGTTGGTTATACTGTTCTTGTAAATCTCACCTTAGAACCTGTTTATTTATTCATATATACATATATATACACACACATGTACAGATGCCCTTTTACAAACAGATTCACATAGTGATAAAAGATAGAATAATATTCTTAATTATTTATAAGGAAAAACTCAAACAGAAATTCATCAATATCGATTAGAAAGCAGAATTACAATGAATATACTAGGCCCATTTCCAACAATATGTACTCAAGAGGAGACAGAAAAATAACAATAATTTAAACAAAGCTACTAAGATAAATTATTAACAAAAGATTTATAAAACCAACAACAATAAATAATTAATCAAGTTAACAATGGGACATAACATGACTGCAAATAACATAATATATACATACCAAACACTATCAACACATAAAATATAAAACAAGTCAAATTTAACAAAAAATATAATAATTAAAACAAGGGTCTAGTTTATGAAATTTTAATATTTTTTATGTACCGTATTTTAGAAAAAACATTGCAAACTGGCTGAAATTCCTCTGACATTTTGAAAAAAGTAGTAAGCAGGCCGTTACTATGACAACCAAACTTTTTGTAGGGTATAAAATTGCACTTTTTGGTTTAAGTTATATCACAAGGTTGTCCTTGTCCTCAAAATAACAAATTTGATAGTTCCCAGGTATTGGTCACTGTATTTAGCTTTGTAAAAATGCCCACTCCTCCCCCTTTCTGTTTTTCTATACAAAATGCAGTCACCAAATTGTAATTTAGAATTTGACGTGTCTGGATCCAATTTCGAGCATAAGATGAATAGCTCGTTTTCTTTGTTCGTTGCCACTTGGGCGTTTAGGTGAATGATGGTAAAATTATTCTCCCTTAGAGATTTATCAAATGTTCGATTGAGATGAGGAGGGTGGATGTGATTTAAACTTGACTCAAAGCTGGGGGACTTGTTACTAAAAAAGGTTCTTTACTGTTGTTAAAACTGTTAATATATGGGTGCTTCAGGGCTCAGAACTAGTCAGTAAACTGTTTAGCAATGTAATGTCAATGTGTTAAGAGCATACCAATATCTTAACTCATTCTGTATCTAAGAGTTTTAAATATTTCTCAGATGTCAGTAGACTATGTTTAGTTTTAGATAATAAAACATTCTAACCTTAAAAAATCCACTTAGTTCATGAACTGTCTGAGAGAACAAATACGATCATTGAGTCGAATTGCATGAGTTAACCCTCCAGTACACACGTGCAGACTGAGAGTCTGCTACTAAAAACCATTGGAGTGGCCTAGCCAGTCCAGAGCACGGAGTAACGTGTGCAGACTGTGAGTCCGCTAATACATTGTCTAGTAGCGCCATATGAAGACTTGACGCCATTAAATAGTGTACATTTTTATTCTTAACTAATTAATGTATTTATTAACTCTAGAAGTGGCAAAGTCGATTTTCGACGGTCAACAGTTGTTTGTGTGATGGCAATATTATCGACGGTCAAAACATATTTTTTTCAAACAGTTTCATTATATGTAAAATATCGTTAAAATAGTCAAACTTTATTACTTGTATCTTTGATGCCTTTGGTACATCGGTAAATAACATAACATTATTATAAAAAAACATCACCAGTCAAACAGCTGGCCTTCCTACAGTTGTAGACCTTACAAAGACTGAATTTAAACATGTTATAATTCCAACATATTGCAAATAAACTATTTTCAGTATAGATATTTACCGTACTTTATTCTGCATAAACTTTATACTTCTGTACTTTTAACTTGATTTAACTTTACATTGTGTCAATATATGACTATATATATAAAACACTTCAGCTTCATTTTATAATACAGTAATTGTAATGATAGTAATGTTTTTGCTACTAAAATTTTGTTAATTTATCAATCACCCTTCATTAGGTAAACCTCAATAGTCCAGAAACCTTTATAATTTGGTAAGCACTGGGTCCCATGGGTACCGGATTAAAGAGGTTCCACTGTAACTAGATAAAATTACTTTGGTATTGAGACAAACAGTTTTGTTGCCTGAAATCGTATTGCAGGAGCGGGGATGCCAGCAACATGTCAACATGTGTTCTGGGACAGTTTTAAAAGTTTCTCAAAACCCATGTTTACAGTGGTTGTTGCTACTTTGATTTTGCTACTTTTGTTTATTGCACAAAGCGTTATTTCCAATCTTGGCCCACAGGACTCCTGCAGGGACTCATTTAGAGAACTTAACACCCTTACGGATGTCAGACTTTTTATCCTGGAGATTGTCACCTATGCAACAAGAAGAGCCAACACAACTATACTCTGCCTATCTATCGACTCAACATCTATGAGAACAGCCATCTTACATTGGTGTAAAAATACAGGAACATCCTCCCTGATTAAATAATAGCCCACAATAACCAGCAATTAAGGAATAGTGTTTACAAATAGCTACTTAACTGTCCCTTATATAATTTAGAAGACTTCGAAACTGGCTATTACGAACATTAAAATTGAACATCTTCACTAACAAACTCTGTTTAAACGCTGTCCTCAAAGATTATGATTTATGAATTTATAAAAGAGCATCACTCAGATTTAGATGATGAGTGTAGGGAATTGTTCTCCTGTAGGAGCAGTCTGCATAGTTTTGGTAATATTCAAATGAAGTTGACTGGGACATTTGTTAGGCGAACTAAAATCAGGTGGGTTCTGAAAGTATGAAAAATGGCATCTTATAGGATGTACCAGAAACTGAATTTATATGTACACATTAATATGCACATAACAAGCATATGTACACATTAATATGCACATAACAAGCATATGTACACATTAATATGCACATAACAAGCATATGCAGTAACAGGTATGAACACATGCTATGAAAAAATAAATTTGTAAATGGCCAAAATCAGATGTAGAAGGAGAAAGGGTAAATTACAGTTTTGAATATTCGCATAGATCACTTTCTTGTAGCCATAATTATTTTTTAAATGTGTTAATGGAATTGAAATATGTGTTCTGTCAGGGACAAGAATAAGTTGTTTAGTTGCTAAACTTGGACAGTTTGAGGAGGAAGATTAAAGGATTTGAAAATTGAAAAAAATTGAACCATTGAACATTTTTATTTCTGATTGCTCTTTTTTTTATAGTTAATTTCGATTTTGTTGTTGAGCTATAGTTTGAAATTCTGTAGTAAAAAAAAATGCTACCCAAATTCCTTAGTGGGATTGTTTTGCTCCACTAAAAACACCAAAAATATGGGTTTCTATTTCAATGATTTGGGTTCCTAATAATGATCGTAGGCCTACCACAATCATTTAAGTGTCAGGTGAACAACCGTTCTAGTGGACCATAAGATTATTTTTATAAAAATTAGTTTTTTAAAAATCTTCTTGCAGTTAAATGTGACATATTTTAAATGTCTTTCTTGAACATTTTAAATTAAAAATTTGATAATGTCTTTTGGTCCACTATATTGGACATTGAATAATTAATTGTTCATTGTTCATTATAACTTATTATTATAAACACAAACAGTAAAGTAGAAATAGAACAATATGTTGTTATAATTCCTTTTCCAATGGAGGCTTGGCAGTTTGGAAATCTTAAAAATATTAGTAAAAATTTATAATGTTTTTTCAAGTGTGGATCAAAATCGGATGGCTTTATTGCTGTAGACCAAATTACTGATGCAACAACTGGAAGAAAGAAGAGGTTGTTTAATCCCTTAATAATAAGAATAAAAAGAGAGAAGATGTATCAACTCTATGATATTCATCACATTAAGGTAAATGATTTGTTCACTAGATAACTAAATATAGTTCGTTGATTGACAGTATACATATTTTTAGAAGTAAAAAGGAAGTTCCTGGTTTTGACATTAATAGCACTTAATACAGCAATGAAATTTACAGTAACTCTGGTTAACTTGTGTGAGACAAACTGCTGAGCTTGATCTTGCAAGTTTTCTCCCATTTGTTGTTGTCGTGAGTTTGCACAGATAATGTGGATTTGCAGGATGCATGTTAAGGTTGATGTGTGCTCATGAACAGACTCTTGCATGCACATACATGCAGAAACACAACAAATATTTGGTGTTTGGGAGGACAGCCCATACTAATTGCTGAAAACCCCATAATTATGTGACAAATTTTAACAATTTCCAATATTATAATTTAGATTATGATTAATTTCTTTTATTTCATTTAATGTTAGAATCCAGTATGTAGTTGGGTCATTCCATGTCAGTTCATCCAGGCCATGTCACCCACCGATTCAGATTTTGATGAAACTTGGTACGATTTATCCTTCTAATGTGATAAGACAAAATCCCAAATTTTATTGCTCTATCTCAAACAGTTTTTTTTTTTTTTAGAGCCATTTAAAATTTTAATAAAACCGATGTTTTTATGCCTCCGAAGCTCCAGTAGTAAACTGCATGGTTGAAGTAAATGGCACTTTTAAATTCTAAAATTATGAATTGGACAAACAAACATGTTAAAACAAGGATATGGAGGTAGACAGTGTTCTCTTGCAAGTCAGTACAGGCTACAGAGACAGGTCTGTACCTGTAGGTTAATTCTGAGCAAACTACAACATGAATACATCTGGCTTTGTATGCACTTAGTAATCATTCAACATTTGTAGTGTGAGCATCACCAAGGGTGTACAAGTTTTACCTACAAACTGAAGAAGTGTTTATGGAAAGAGATAACTGATTTTATAAGTGATTTTCAATTAAAATGTCTCAATCTAAATGTCTTGAGAAGTGTAGTATAGGGATATATTCAAAAACGGAGTGTCACAAAACCAGCCATACAAACAAAGTGAGTCTAATAAAAGTAAATACATTAAGTGAAGTACAATATAAACTTGTTCAACTGAGGAGCGGTGTAGATATTGAGGTATTTTTAAATATTTGTGAACATCATAGAGTCTTTTATTTAAAAAAATATGAAAGTTATCAAACATCTTGTGTCGATCCATTTCAGTGTCACAAGAAAAAAATAACTAAATCTCTCAGAACAGTCATTGTAGAATTTGCAGATAAAATTAAAGACATTCCAGTGTTAACAAAAGCAATTCCAGGCCAAAAATTATGTGATGCATGCAGGGATAAAATTAATAAATACAAACCTGATGAACAAAAACATGAAGACATTGAAGTTGATGAGTGTGATGTCAGTGACATTGAAAATACGTTTTCCAAAGAAAAATACTTTGAGGATATTAACAGATCCTTGGAAGATATAGGAGAGTCCCCTTTAAAATTTCATTTGATTCCTTCACATAGTAAACTTTCATATGTAAAGAGAAAATTTGAATCTGTCCATTCAACTTTAAAGAGCATAGTTTCAAAAGTTTTGGAAAGAGGCTTTTCGCCTGAAAGAAATACAGAAATGCATAAAGAATTCCAAGAAAAGATTGATGACTTGGACAGACTTGTTGACTTGATAAAAGAAAAACTGAAAACGCCAATGAACCGCAGGGAAAATGTAGCTCTTAACTGTAGCTCCTACCTCCTGGAGTAGAAAAAAAGTGGCAGAAGAGTTCCAGGTGAGTGAATATTCTGTCCGTAAAGCAAGAGATCTATTGAAAAAAGAGGTTTATTTGCTTTACCGGAACCAAGAGAAGGAAACGTTTTAGATCCAAATACAATAGATTTAATAAAGAGGTTTTATGAGAATGATGAATGTTCTCGCATCATGCCTGGTAAAAAAGATAAGGTGAGCATAGCCAGAAATGTTCACATGCAAAAAAGGCTGATTTTGTGTAGCCTAAATGAATTATATGCTGCTTTTAAATTTGAATATCCAACCATCAAGATTGGTTTTTCTAAATTCTATATGTTACATCCCAAGTGGTGTGTGTTGGCAGGCTCTTCAGGAACACATGCTGTTTGCGTTTGTGCCATACATCAAAACGTGAAACTTCTTCTTGATGCATGTTCCATTGAAGAAACGCACAATGATTTAATAACATATTTGGTATGTTCCAAAGAAAATAGAGATTGCATGCTGCGACATTGTCCTAATTGCCCTACAAATGAAAACTTGAAAAACATTCTCCAAAATAAATTTGAAGAATTTGACCCAGAATATGAGGTTATTTACAGTGCATGGGTTACTACAGATAGATCTCAACAAATTCAACAGACTGTAACAATAGAAGAATATATAAGTCATTTGATGAGCAGCCTTGAAAATCTCATGCCTCATTCATTCATAACTAAATCCCAGACAAACTTTTTAAAAAACTTAAAATCAAATCTCAACTCTAGTGAAGCTATAGTATTACTTGATTTCAGTGAAAACTACTTATACGTAATTCAGGATGAAATACAGAGTTATCACTGGACCCAAGAAAGTTGCTCATTGCATCCAATTGTAATTTATACTCGTGACGAGCCACTTACAGATTTGACAGTGACAAATTTGTGCATTTTATCAGATGATCTGGATCATGATGTAGCTTTTGTTTACTTAAGTCAGAAAATTTTAACGCAGTTCATAAAAGAAAATTTCCAACAGTAAGGAGTGTTCACTATTTTAGTGATGGATGTGCTGGCCAGTACAAGAATTGTAAAAACTTTCTAAACCTGTGTCATCACCAAAATGATTTTAACTTGGAGGCTTCCTGGTCATTTTTTGCTACCAGCCATGACAAATCTCCATGTGACGGTTTAGGTGGGACAGAAAAAAGAATCATAACGAAAGAGAGTCTTCAGCGTTCTGCTGCTGGAAAAATAATCAACTCTGCTGATAAAGTTGCTGAATTGTGCAAATTTCGCATTGAAAAAATATCCTTTTTTACTGTCACGAAAGAAGAATTGTTAGAAGCTCGTCAAAACTTGGAGCCACGCTTTTTAACTGCAAAAACTGTTCCTGGTACCCGAAGCTTCCATTGCTTCATCCCATTATCTGAAACTACAGTTGGAGCAAAGAGAGTGAGCGTTGATACTAAATTGAGTTTAATTTAAAATTTTTCTGGTGAACAAGTATCCCGAATTATGAATATGACAGAAGTTTGTACAAATACTTATGTGGCCTGTATGTATGATAACCACTGGTTTTTTGGTCTAGTTATTGATACACGAGGAAGATCATGATGTAAAAATCAAGTTTTTACATCCATATGGACCTGCACCATCTTTTTATTGGCCCCAAAAAAGTGATGTTTGCTATGTCCCATTAAATAACATAATATGTAATGTTGAAACGCCTACTTCCAAGGGTTCAGGAAGAGTGTATTACTTCTCCGATAAAGATATGAAAAGTGTGCATCAAAAAGCTGAGATCCATAATATTCAATTATGAAAATATTCACAAAGACAATGGCTAAAAATTTTTTTAATTGAAATAAACTTACACGAGTGAACAGTGAAATAAACTTTTTTCTTTGCAAACTTAAGTTTGAAATAAAATGTTGTTTAATGAAAATAATTTAAATCGTGTATATACATATATATTTTAATAGTATGCTGTTTTTTATATAAATGAATTTAGAAATGAATGAATGAAATGAAATTAGAAGATTTTCCAATAAAAAAATAGTCCATGTTATATGGTGAATGTATATTAAAATGTTACAAAAACTCTGTGTGCAATTTTTGTGATCAGAAAAGTCAGCCGAAGATAACATGTGGTTTCAGTAAGTTTTTTTTACAAATTTCAACTCAAAACTGATAAATTTAATTTTCAACACTGTCTTGTGTTAGAAATTAGTAAATGTATGTATTATAATTATTTTATTGAATTCTAGGAGGATTAGGTTGATAGCCTTGTAGATAAACATGGTTCATTCAATGTTCAAAAATAAAATTTTTATAAATTTTTTTATATAAAGCAAGTAAAATACCATACATTTTATGTTACCATTTGGTAGCTAATATCATTAGGATTACTGAAAAAAATATTTCAGCCTGGTAAAGACACTGCCTTTAACTGATAATAATATTTTTATAAAACAATGTTTTTCGTTTTGTAATCTTACAAATCTTGCATTTAATGATTTTTTACAAAGCTTTCATATAGTTTAGCTGACTGTTGATTTGTTCCCTGAAATCAGTTCAATTTTCTTGACAAAACCTGAAATTTTCATCCATTTTGGTTGGTAAATAAAGTTTTTACAATGATTTTTCTTCAACCATGCAGTTTACTACTGGAGCCTCGGAGGCATAAAAACGTTGGTTTTATTAAAATTTCAAATGGCTCTAAAAAAACTGTTTGAGATAGAACAATAAATTTGGGATTTTGTCTTATCACATTAGAAGGATAAATCGTACCAAGTTTCATCAAAATCTGAATCGGTGGGTGACAAATTCAATTTTTTCTGGATGATTTGATGTGGACTGACCCAGTTTTATATTATAACTTACACATTACTAGCATAATGCTGTTAATTTGTTTACTATTTACTAAAAGTAAATAAATGTGTTGATTGACTTAAATGCAGTGAACATATCAGCTGTATGTACTGTAGTTGGAGCTAAGAATACAATAAAAGGAAAAATAATGTAGTAAAATATATTATGAAGGAATGAGTAAAATCCTTATATATTATACTTGAAGCCGTTTTTTGTTAACGCAACTCCTCCTTTATTTCTTAACCAATCGAAACGGTCGAGGTGTAACAAAATTTGCCTCTTCTCCGATTTTTTCACCATGAAGGGCACAGGAAGCCCTCAAAGTTTGTTTTTCGCCCATAAGAATAACATGGAAGGAGATTTATATGAGTCGAAAAGTAACAGCTGTTCAAATGTAAATGTTTAACACATTTAAAATGTAAACAATGGTGTTTGTAATATTGATGAAGTTAGATCTTTCATAATGTTAAACTCAGGAAAGGTTGTAGGCATGGTTTAAATAGTAATTTAATGCAGTTATTTTATGTATATAATTAATCTTTACCTGTTAAACAAAAAGAAATGAAATATACACTTTTGAAACAGGCTAAGTAATATCATTGGGTGTTTTGATGATAATAGGTAGCTACACAAGTACTGTGAGTGAAACGCTGTAAATAAATTTAATATTGGTATTTTACGATATACAGTTAACATACTATTATTTGTAGTCCCAACTGGCTGATGCCGATGGTCGAGATGGAACAAAAACAGCGAGTGATGGGGTTGGCACATGTAGGTGCAGGGGTGTCCCCTAATAAATTGATTACTCAAACTTTTCACTATAAGTCTGTGGGATTCTGAGGGCAATAGAAATTATTTGTCTAATATACTGTTTCAGATGCCAGGAAGAATAGGACATTTGCAAATTCATCAATTATGATGGATCAGTTAAGCATAAAAAAAAAAAATAACAACATTTCATAAAGTATGTTTCTTAGTTGATGTAAAGTATTTGGATAACTTTGTCGATTGTAAACTGTATTATAATAATAACATCATTATGTTTAGACCGTCAATGCTGAAGCTAAAGAGGAGATAATTAATTTTGAAAACAAAGCAAAATTTAGTGGTTGTGATATTTCGTCCTCCCATCCCACTTGTGGATTTACTTTTTACAAAAACAAAATAGTGCAGTTCAGTGAGGTAAGAAAGTACTGTAGAATATAATGGTATAATAAATGATTTTGTGACATTTATGCTGTATTAATGACTCTATTTGTACATAAAGAACATAAAAACCATATCCAAGTTTTAGTATTAAGTAGATTAATTTCCTCAGTTATAAGAAATGAAAGGAAATAGATTTTTATTTTCTAATAATATTGGCATTATGTTAGAAATGCCTATTTATTTTTTTTATAATTTATTAATAAATACAGCAAGGAAGAATAGTGTGCTTAAGAAATTAACTCAACTTTTCGAATGATTTCAAAGAGTCTAAACAACTAAAAGAAATCATTTCAGTAAGACAAAGAAGCCTATATATGCAAGCAGCTCGAAATGTGTTAATTTCTCTTCAGTTGGTGAAAGAATTGAGAACAAAGAAGTTTGTCAAACCTTCATTTCTTCTAGAAATAAAGAACAATTATTTAAGTTTGTGAACGTGAGTATGTTCCATTCAGCCACCTGAGATGGAGATCCAAGGTTTTGCCCCATTGATAAGACAGTAGACAGGCTGTTTGACGTGTGATGGCCCTAAAGTGGTGATGCCCCCCCAGCCTAGCCATACACATATAGTGGTGTGTGTGTGTGTGTGTTCACCATTACACGTACAATGGGATGGCCCTCCCAGCCTTCCATGCATGTAAAGTGATGATTACCCCAACCTCTCCCACTCACCCATATACTACATATAATGATGGAATGTATGTAGTATATGGGTATTTGTTGGGCCCTCCCACGCACCCAACAAATAAAATAGTGAGATGCTTATCTATTGAACTCAAATAGGACAGTTAAATAAACTAAGGCAGAAATAATTTTGGATAATGTATATATACAGGGTGTCCCACAGAGAAACGGGGAAACTTTCAAGTTGTGTTCCCCTGTGAAACTAATGAAAAAATGCCACACAAACATAGGTCTATAAACACTTTGTTAACGATATTTCTTACCATAAATATGCACTAAGAAAAGATTTCTTAATAATCCATTGTAGATTAGGTTAAAGGGCACTAGGCCAGGAATTAGTATATTAGAGAGATAGGACATCAGCAAACTTACCTTAAAAGACAAGTTCACTAACATCAGAGTAGTAGTTACAAACACAAAATAGACATATTCTCACAAATTTTCAACACCACAGGCATTTTCTTCAGGTGAGTAGAGGGAGAAAGAGAGAGAGAGAGAGAGAGAGAGAGAGAGAGAGAGAGACACTGAAATGACTTCCACTATTGCTGGGTAGGTGGCTGTGGTGGGGGGTGTACATCCATAGAGCAACACTCAGATTTACAGCTGGTGAAAGATTTTGCCTGGATTTCAGTTCCACCTTTTGAATGAAGCCACACTGAAATGTTTAGAGCACTAATTAAGGTGTAAGATTTAGCAGATTTTATGTAAAATTTACCGAAAATTTTAATAAAATAAGTCGAAGACCTGTAACCACAGTAGTTTTTAAGATATCTGACAAAATATTCAAACCTCAGTCTCGAAAAATAGCTTTGAAATACGTTATCTTTGTTAAATGATTAACAAATACTTTTAATTGTTAGACGAAACCTTCATAGAATTTAATTCTTAAGAGAATGAAGTAAAATTCTGTTACTTTTGATTGACTTGAAACTATGAGCAAATACATATTTCTTACCATAAATATGCACTAAGAAAAGATTTCTTAATAATCCATTGTAGATTAGGTTAAAGGGCACTAGGCCAGGAATTAGTATATTAGAGAGATAGGACATCAGCAAACTTACCTTAAAAGATAAGTTCACTAACATCAGAGTAGTAGTTACAAACACAAAATAGACATATTCTCACAAATTTTCAACACCACAGGCATTTTCTTCAGGTGAGTAGAGGGAGAGAGAGAGAGAGAGAGAGAGACACTGAAATGACTTCCACTATTGCTGGGTAGGTGGCTGTGGTGGGGGTGTACATCCATAGAGCAACACTCAGGTGTAGATGCAGTGTTTCAGTTAGTATATATAAATATATATGACGTTTGCTGATGGGGAAGGGGTTGAAGGGAAGTGGTCTATCTTATGTTCAGATTAGGTGGGTCACGGGATTTTGTTATCCATTGGTGTGCTAATTCCATCCTTCGGAGTTGGGAACTATTGGCATGGGAAGGAAGGGATCTGATTACCTTAGTGGTGTAACACTGATCAAAATTTTGATTATGGATAAGAGTATGGGCAGAAACAGGTTTTTCAGGATTTTGGACTTTGCAATCATGTCTATGGCCATTCATGCGTTTTCGAAGGGTTTCACTGGTAAGGCCAATATATTGGGCAGGACAGTGCTGGCACTGGAGTTGATAAATTAGATTGGTGGAATCACAGGAGTGGTTTCCAGGTATCTTGTAGGTTAAGGAGGTAGTGGAGCTGGTAAAAGATGTGGCTGGGAGATAAATAGGGCAGGTTTTGCAAGATTTCTTGTTACATTACCTCTGTAAGTGTATGGGCGGGTAGGTGGGTCAATACCACTGTACGTGTATGGGCGGGCGGGTGGGCGGGTCATTACCTCTGTAGGTGTGTGGGTGGTTTATGATTTATGATAAACAAAAAAGTTAATGATTCGGTGGGTGAGCCAATACCTCTCTACACGTATGGCTGGATAAGTAAGTTTGCTGATGTCCTATGTCTCTAATATTAATAATCCATTGTAAATAGTCTTTAAAAGAACCCTGTTAGAAATTGATCAACAGAACTAACAAACAAATTCTATATATTTCCTATATATTTATTCTTTGCCTTTGTACTCCTAAAGTAAAGTTGACCTACTAATGTAAACATAGTTAACCTGCTGCTTATCATAAGCCATGAATTGCAGTACTGCTCCGGGGTCCATGAGCCACTGTAGGTCAAACGCCACAGATCACCACATGCTGCTCTGAGCCACTGTAGGTCAAATGCCACATCACTCTACCTTATCGACTGTATCTGTGTGCTGTGTGGTGCTGCCACACATCGGCTATAAAAGGAACCACTACGCTTTCTCATCCGTCAGGACACCTATTTTTTACTAATGCAACATTTAGATTGAATTACTGTTTGTTATTTTTACGTTAGGTTAGTGGTAGAAATGGATAACCCCTCTGGCATTCCCTTTTATTAATTAAGTAGTTTTTATAGAGAATTATAAAAATAGTTTAGCATTAAAATTAACTAATCATTAAATTACAACCAGAAAAGATGCAGTAGAGATGGATGGCTGAGCGTGCATCTTACTGTGGTACTGTGAAATAATGAGTCTCGTTCCGCCGTGAGTTCCTAGCATTAATATGACCAGGAGAGGGTTAAAGACCAAGTCTGAAGGGCAAGATGGCATTGATAGTTACTACCAACTGGCATTACCAAGGCTGAAGGCTAAGGTAACACGAATGTAGTGACTGACAGGTTGGCACACAAAGAATGCAGAGATATCCTGAGATGTAGTAACTTGTGTATGTAACTTTGAGGTGTGCTTATGGTTAGTGTTAATAACAAACTTTATGAAGATTTTATAACTATATCAGACTAATTTGATGTTTTTCATTTAGATGCCTTTTTACAAACTAAAACCATTACAAATTAAAAGAAAATAATAGGAAAGCTTGCTAATGTTATTCTCTCTAAAATATTTGGGGACTAATAAAATTGTAGACTCCATGATGTGTTTAGAAAAAACTAGATACTTGACACAAGGGCATCTTATGTGCACATTTGTACATTTGTTTTTTATTTTAAACAAAAATATCTTAATAGTACTTTATAGTCATTTTATCAATGTATTTAAAAAATATTAAATTAATAAATCTTATTTCTGTGTGAAAATAACACTTGAGTCTTCTCTGTCTAATTATTAAGAAGTGCAATGGATGGTTACTGACTCAACAACCAGTTTGACTTGTTAGTCTTTTAACTTGTTGTCTATTAACACTAATTAAGTTAAAATTAATTAAAAGCTGTACAAAATGTCTGCTTCAACCAAATTAAAGGTCCAACAAATGATTACTCATTTTTTAACTTTTTGAATATATTTTATGTTAGTGTGAAAAAATTAGTAACCTATGATAACACCATCAAATAAATTGATTTACAACTGACTGATCCATAAAAAATGAAAGGAGTTTCATTTATTTCAGATTCATATGTAAAATTAATATTTTTATTAATTGTGTTATTAGTTTAATAGTTTCCCTTTTCTATTGCTTTTTCTGTGTCTCCATGAAGGGATTTTGCTGTTCTTGTGATCAAGAGAAAAATGAACTCCGCCAGCCATGTGATGACCATGATGGTAAAGAGGAATCAACCATCCATCGTAGAGTGGAAAGGGACTTTTTAGACAAGTCAGATATAAACTATGAACATGATACCAAAGCTGAATTTATTGCCAATCATAAAATGGAAAGTGACTTGTTAGACAAAGCAGATCTGAACTATGAAGATAGTGGTAAAGAAGTGGATGTAAAAGAACATATGATCAGTGATAGATTGGAAAGGGATTTTGGAGATGGTGTAGATATAAATTTAGAAGGAGAAAATGAATTTGGGCAGTTTGAGAAGGTACAAAAAAATGATGGCAGTCAAAACATCGACAATACTAATCAAGATGACAAAAGCATTCCTAAGAATGACGTTTATTTTGAAAAGAACAGCGAAGTGAACGATTTTTTGATTGAACTTTCTAACTCCTCATCAAACAACGTTGAGCTTGATAGCAAAAATATACCGGAAAATCCATCATCAACTTCTCAAAATTCCTTTTCTGATGCAGATTTTGTGATTGGATATATAAGTAAAAGTAACGAAAAGGAAATAAACCACAATTCTTCATATTCCAATGATACAGAACTTGATGAAATACGTAAGATACTCATGATTAATAAAATTAAAAATCGTAATGAACGCAAAGTGACAAGACCTATAGAAGTTGCGAGAAGAAAAAGATCTATTACAGATATTACTGTACTAAACAACACTACTAGTTTACCTTCATTTCTTCAAACACAGCAGTCAACAGCTGATAGCTTTTTATTGAGTCGTAGTGGAGATTATATCAGTAATAAAAGTTTTAATATGTGCCCAATATTTTTTGAAACAACGATGATTAATCAACGGAATGCTTCTACTAAGGAAGTCTCTGAGTCTATAAATAAAAATAGTGTTAATTCTTCAAAACAAGAAAATGAAACCTATGATAATTTTAACACAGTATCTGAATTTGAAAAATATGGTAATCTATCAAAAATGGAAGATATTCTTTTAAAGCTAGTACCTGTAATAAACATGGACATCGCAAACCCAGAAAATTCTAAAACTATATCAAAAAATTTACCCTTGATAGAACATATAATTGTTGATTTGAATAAGACCAATAACAATGACACTAAAGTTACACCATTTATGATAAAAAGTAATTCATGCGAGACTGGTAATGTCTGGAATAAAATTGAAGTTACAGCTGGAAATAAGTTAGGTGTATCAGATTCCAACTTAAAGAGTGAACTGCTAGTATCTACTCCAATGCCATCAAAAGACCAAGCAAATATAAGAAAGAGAGAAGTTGTAGACAAGCAATTTCGAGGAGGGCAAAGTTGCCCTCAGGAAAACATAACGGTACCACCTGATGCCAATCCAGACACGTACTTCGAAAGTGCCCATTGTCTTCGCTACAGTGACCTATGGTAATGTGTAAGATATTTTCTTAGTAATAAATTAATCTATCAAGGATACACAATATTGGTTGATAAAATTCCTTTGAAAATTATAAATTGTATGTTTTCTTTAGTAATTACAGCCATTTTAAACAAATTACTTTCATCCTCTAAATTTCGAACTTGGTGAAAATCTGTCATCGTGCGACCCCTTCCAAAAACATCACCTCCTAAGAGCCTCTCTGACTCTATACCTATCAGCATTTTATCTGCCATATCCAACTGCCTTGAGAGAGTCAACATCAACAGAGTTCTTTTTTTGAGTATAATAGATTGCTATATTACTTACAGTCTGGACTTTGTTATAATCATAGTACTACCAGTGCCTTTTAAAAATTACTTTTGATATTCATTACTGTGAAACTAAAAATAACATGAATATTGATATTAATTCTGTTTCTTCTTGGCCCTTCAAACATGGTCAAAAACTAATTGAAAACAAAACTCAATCCATCGTGATTTAAAATCCTAGACTTCAAGAGTAGCAAAGTCATATAATTTTTCTATTTTATAGAAGAGTTTTATAGAAAGAATCAACACTCTCCATTTGGTAATCCTGAAGGATATTTGTAGACAATACTTACATAATAATAAATAATATAAAATTACTACAAATAAAATTAAACCCTTATAATTGTCAAATTATACTATCATGAAATCAACTTAAGTCTGTTAAAAAATACATTTGTGGTAATTAGTTATGTTATATGGGCTGATATATTGTTTTTCAACATTTCTTGTGTTTGTGTGTAATTTAACATTCAAGCTTAAATTTTTATTTTATTGTTTTACGCCCATTTTCAGGTATAATGTTCACAAAATAACCAATCCAAGACTCGAAAATTCAATAACAATTAAAGTTTTTAGCAAGCATAGAAAAGTGATCAAGAAAGCATGCTGGGAAAATTTAACCAAGCATATATCAGGGAGGTAAATCATTTAAATAATATACACATCATTTTATGTATTACTAGTCCAACTTTCCACTAATTCAATTTTTGGTGCTGAACACTCAAAAGTGTGGATTGGATTATATAAGTTTTCCTACAGTAACGTTTAGATTTATAATTTTATGGGTTAGTGAGGGAGTCAAAGACCAGCTCCATAATATTGAGAATATTCACAAGTTTTATGTACATTTGACATCTATTTTGTACATGTACATGTGATAGGATTTGTGATATTGTAGATGTATGCATGCCTCGATAATTAGTAACTATTTTTAAAATGATGTTTAAAATAATAATGTATCTAAGCATAAGATATTCTGTTGTAACAAGATAAGTTTGGAGTCGGTTGCAAGACAACTGCATAGTGTTGCTATTATGTCACGCTCCAGAACTAGACTCAACAACTCAGACGGCAACTTAACAGACGACGATAAGTGTCAGTCTTTGAAAAAATTTATTAATTGCTTTAGGAAGTACGTGTTAACTTGCAATATAGAAATAAAAAATTATATTTCTGAAGATCGAAATGAAATTAAGCAATTCATAATAGATATAACTAAGTCTATTGAGTTATGTTTTGTTGAAATTAGGATGAGTAGTGTTGTTAAAGTAAATGTAGTGAATAATATGGAAAATATTAAACTTCATGAAGCATTACATTTGGAGAATAAGGTTTGTAAAGACAAGAAGTGACCTTACTAATAACTACAGTTTCCGGTAACAACCGCGTCAAGGTATTATCTACAATACTGACATCACCAAACGTTTTGCCCATGCTGTAATGTGGCATCCTCAGTGGTATCTCTGAGACTGAGGATGCTAAATAACAGCATAGGCGAAACGTTTGGTGATGTAACTATTGTAGATAACACCTTGATGTGATCGTTACTGGAAGCTTTAGTTATTAGTAATGACACCGGCCACTTAAGCCTACGAAATAAAATGAACTGACCTTGGCTGGAAATAGTTAATAATCTCACAGTAATTGTTTAGAATTACAGGAGAATTTGAAATGAGAGTGGAAAATATCGTGAATGCTATCAATAGTGATGGTAAGAGCGTTGAACTGCACGATAACATGCTTGATATCGTCTGTCTCACAACATGCATTGTCTGTCTCACAATTCTAACCAACCTCAAGCTCCGCATCATTATAAAATTCTATAGATATATCAATATGGAAGCTATGCGGGTGAAGAGTAATAGTTGATGAATTTCTTGCATCTGACCTGGGTTTCAATAATGAACGCAAAATTTTCCCTATGCCTTACGAAAGCTGCCTACTGTTGCTGCAGAAATTATGTGTACCCGAGTTTGAAATCTATATTTTAAATTTTACTATAAATTTTAATAGTTTTCATCCTAGGTGGAATAAAAGTACGAGAATTTTAACTAGTTTTTACTGTGCATCAACTTTACACGTTTATTACTCAAAAACCTGTTAATGTATCACATTTATATTTTAAAATGTGGTTGACAGGAGTATTTTCTATAAGTTTTATAAATTTCAGATTCAATTTTCTGAAAAAAAAAAGTTTTCTTGGCTTCTAGAGGCCGTACAATTAATTTCTTGGCCACGTTGTAATCCTTATGAAAAAGTGGATACAGTTAAGATATATTACTTTTATATGTATAAGTAAAAGCATATGTAAATTGATTATCTATTAATATCTATACTGTATTTAGATAATGTGGAAGTGCCATTGCAACTGGTGAAGGAAGGGAGGGTGTGTATTGGTTGGTGTTAGATAATGTGGAAGTGCCATTGCAACTGGTGAAGGAAGGGAGGGTGTGTATTGGCTGGTGTTAGATAACGTTTGTAAAAGTTAAAAACAGCGAGTGAAAATAATGGGTTAAAGTACAATTCTCTAACACATTCTTAATCGTAATTTGTTTATTTATTGAGATCGATCAAGTTAATTATATGGTACTGAAATATTGAAAGAGTTTTATAAAATCAATGTTTTTGTTGGATCTTGGGTTAAGGTTTTCTTATTTAACTCGTAGTAGAGTTTCATGTAATCATTTTGTTATATTTATTGATATATTTTACTATATGATTGTGAATTATTAAACAATTGTTAAATCGTTTTCAGATTATTTTGATAAGTTTTGTGCAATACTTTCTCTATTGCATTGTATCTAATTGTGCCTAATGATAAAAAAGCCTCTTGAATCTTAATCATAGTAGTGTGTCAGTGATTAAGTCATTTCACTCCTGTTTCTTCTTCACTTGAACTTTTTTAAAGAAAATGTCAATAAATTAGGCCAGTGTTTAATAATGAACAAATTATTAATTTAAGAGTTTTTAATTAATGTATTACAGGCACCAGATGTGATTTATGCAAAGAGTAATAAAAATGACAACAATAACTATAATTTTTTTGAGGCTATTCAGTAGACTCTCGATTATACGAGGTAATTGGGACCGGAACCACTTCGGATACGTAAAAACTTGGAAAATATGGAGGTTATGGTAAAAATAATGTAAAAGCCATGAAAAAAGTTTATGTTTATTTTTCATCGTCTGATGACTATCTCGGTTGACTCGGAGGCTCCGTTAATCGGGGCTCAGATAACCGAGATTTTACTGTATGGGTTAAAACGTAAGAATAATATTTTTACTTTTCATGGTTATATTTTAACTAGTTTTTACAGATATTGCTAATTTAAATGTAAACCATTAAAAAGATAGTCTTGTCAATTTGATTAGTTAGTTACTGCCCTGATTTATTTCTTGAATTTATTATTAAAGGGAACATTAATAGTTTAGAGAAAAGAAAATAATGCTGAGTAAAATTTTTTCAAAGCTAATATTCTTTGTTTTACTCTGATTCAAAAAACACTAATTGGGATGATCTTAGTTATTATTGATATGAGTGATTTATATGAAGTGTTAATTATGCTGCAAGTGCGTTGGTTTGTAATTTTTTGTTGAATGAGATTTGGCAAGATGAATGATGCAAATCAATGATGGAGTTACTCTAGTGATGTACTATAACAGCAATGACAAGCCAGCCTTCAGAATATATTGTGCCATAATCCATCCCCAAGCGCTCTGGTTGGTCATGGTCTAGTGATAATATTTGTTTCAGAGTTGGCACATCGAATGAGGTTCAAATCAATGATGCAGGTACTCTAGTGATCTACTACAGCAGCAATGACAAGCCAGCATTCAGCATAGATTGTACCACAGCCCTGCTATTTGTGCCTCAATCACTGCCCAAGCGCTGTAAAAATTCAGAATTGAAAGCAGTAGATGATGGTACAGAATAGTTTTCCATTTTGAATTTTTTTATATGTTCAATATTTCATATTTTTTTGCACTGAGCTAAGGGATAGCTAAAAACACTGCTAAATTATTCAGCCATGCTGTTAATAGCTTATTTTTATAGTTGCTATATCTTATGAAACACAATTTATTGTTTTAAATTTAAAGAAACTTTCAAGGAGTCATAAATGATCAATTGGATATTGGAATATTGAAAGTGATGTTTCAACAGTATGAATAAGAAAATAATATAAAATTGTCTTCCCTATTCAACTACGCATAGAATATTATTTATGTTGATCAGTGAAACTTTATTTTATACTATTTTGTGAAATTATATTTTTAAAAGAGTTATTGCTATTTATATCTCAATTAAAATAATGTAATTGTTAATTCTCATTGTTTGAGTTATTTGTAGGCAAGTTTTGAAAAAGGATTGTGAGATAAGGTTTCCTAGACCAATTAATTGATGTATATTATTATCAAACTGGGTGTGCGGCTGGGTGCCAGGCAGGTTCACTCAGACACACGCAGGGGATTAGGACCGATCTGACCCACTTGGGACCGGCTGCACTTCTGCTCGATTAGTCACTTAGTTGACTTTTCCAATCATCAGTATTTTTTTATTTTGCCATTTTATCTTAAAATGATTAATAAATATAAAATCTACTCACAATTTTAAGAAAAATGATACCAAACAATATATTATTAATTTTAGTTTATCTTACGAAAACTGTTCACAGTAATTTATAAATCATGCAATATTTTTCAATAGTGTAACTAATTCACTTAAGATTCTCTACAGCAAAGCACAGTGTTTGGTATAATTTTCTTTTTAATTTGGAGTATATTTCATATTTACTAACCATTTTGAGATAAAATGGCAAAATTAAAAAAAATACTGATTGATTGGAAAGGTTGAATAAGTGACAAGTCGAGCAGAAGTGTGGCTGGTTCCGGGTGGGTCGGATCGGTCCTAATCCCCTGCGTGTGTGTGAGTGAAACTACCTGGCATCCAGCCACACTCCCAGTTTGATAATACTGTAATAGGAGAAAAGAGACATTAGAAAACCTTCCTATTAACAAACTTATTCTAGATCTATGACTTTGTAAGGCTCATATTTTCTATGTCACTGATATCTTTAGATATTTGAAAGAAGCTTGTATGTGACCAGTAGAATATGCCAGTTTTTTTTTTTTTAATAAATTTCACTTGCCAGTTGACATGGGCCTACAGGCCTGTGCGTCAACGTTATTCAACAAGTGAAGTACCGACCGTTGGCTCAGTGGGGATTCGAACCTTGAACCTTGCTTTCCGCAGTTCGAAGCCTTATCCACTGAGCTACCATGCCCGCACAGTGATATCTGTGCCCAATTCTTTTAGTGGACATCTTTTCTGTTGAGGTTGGTTTAGAAAGCAAAATAAGAGCTCAAATATAACTAAACATTTTAATAAGAACTGTCTAATATTAGGGGGACCTGAGGAGTACTTGATTTTGAAAGAAAGTGATGTGACATTTGACGGAGATAAATGCGACCTCGCAGGTGTAGGATTTTCTGCCTTTTTCCGACAACCTCGTCGTTGTGAACGACTGGCAGGTACCTGCTTGCACAATCAGCCCCTCCAGTTCTGGCGGAGAGATAAGGTCTGCTTTATTTCTAATGGTTGTATATTTATTAAAAGAGTGATTTTATTCTATAATATGTTAAAAATCAGATAGTTATTATATAATTAATTTTCTATAATACCAATGAAAATGGGGAGTCTTCTGTGGACATTGTGTCTGGACATTGAATTTGTTTACTTTTACTAATTTTCTAGAAATTGTTGGTTTCTTGTATCTTTAGGGTTTTTATGTAATGGGGTTCTCGGGGGCTTGATTCTTTTTCATCGCATGAGGAGTCCCCCAGCCTCGCCAGCAGGATTTGGAAGAACAATTAACTTGGATTTTTTGTATTATTTAGTAATTTTTCCAAATTGACCAACTTGCATATTTTTTTTCACAAGACCCCAGTGATTTATGCTCCCCTTTACGTTGTTTTGTAGCTTTTATTAATTTATTGTTATCTTTTATGTGTTTAGTGTTTGTAGTTATTGTTCATATTTATTCATGTTGTTGTTAGTTGTAAATTTAATTAATTTATTGTTATATTTAAGGAAATCTTAGGTTTTTCTTTATGTGTGATTCCCTTGGCTTTCTTTTAAAGAGGTAATATTACTAGTAAAAGTGACTAGTATATTTAAATAAAAGAATAGTTTTTGCCTAGCCTTCAGTTTTAAGAAATCTTTATCCTTTCAGTGCCTTAAATAAGTCATACCCTCTTATCTTTTGAATTGCAGCAACAAAATATTGATTGGTATTATGTGTTAATTTTTTTTTTACTAGATTTAAAATTTTCGTATTATATACATTTAAAAAATGCTAATTAATTTAGAGAAGTGTTTATAAATTTTTTTAGATTTTACCATGTTGAATGAGATTTTTTTCTTTGTATTTGTAAATAGCATAAATATTTAAGAAAAAAAACTTCATTTAATGGAGTTGTTATAGTTACTAATAAAGTGTTGTCATAATACTATTTTTTAAAGCCCTAATTAGCTACCCTACTCAGAGTGTGAATTTTTTAGAGTGGAAAGTGATTTTATAAAGAAACATATATGATTAGATGGTGCTAGAGGCCAAGTCACTCTATATTTTAAACATCTTGGTCTGGGAAGGAAAATGTAAACTACTTCTTGAGAAAGAGTATAGAAAATTGCAATAGAATCATTTTCATTCTGGTTTAAGAGATGATCTAAACCTTGACTCAGTGAGGGGGCAGTTGGGGTCACGCAAAGGATCCTTAACCCTTCATACCCAGTTTGCAGTCTGAGGTAGGCCTAGGGTGCCAAGAACAAAGAAGGTACAAACAACAAAGAAAACATGAAAATTCCTTAGAAGAGAAAAAAATATTTCATTTCAGAATTGGCCTCACCATGTACTGCATTTTCTATTCTTTATTTTCAAAGGTTAAACAATTTAACACTCCTTGTTTGTAGAGCTCCCCAATTACTTTAAAAGATATTATTATACTATAGTAAACTATACAAAAATAAAACCAGTCAACATATTATTACAAATAGAATGATCGCCATACCTCAGCAGCCTGTAAATTAACAAATATTTCATAACCTGTTTCACTGTGTGGCAGCAGCACTAGACAAAGAGTAGATAGTGTTTTTTCACACGGTAATATTGTCAATTAATGCAGGCAATAGAGAAGACTTTTCACTGCTGTGGACTAAAGTTGATTTACACAACCTATATTACACAAAGTTGATCAAATACCATAGTAATTGATTATTCTATGAAAAGATTTCATATAAAAATTAAATCATTATGAACATTTAAATCAAATTGATATTTACTTATACAAATTTACGATTATGTACAGGGTGTTTCGGACCACCTGTGCAGTATCTATTCTAGGGAAATGAACTGAGCTGCATGAATTCAGTATAAATAGTGTTAACTCAGAAAATCCCCTAATAGGGCACTTTTGGGGAGGGGTAAGGGGAAAAGCACTTTTGGGTAGATTTTGGAAAATTTTCAAATAGGAACACAGAACTGTGGTATTGGCCTATCTACCCACCCATACACGTATAGTGATATTGACCCTCCCACCCACCCTTACATGTACAGTGTTACAACATGTTTTGTGTGTACCACCCTTCCCCAGCCCCAAAAAGGACCCTTTTGGGTATTTCCTGGATAAAAATGTTTTTATTGAATTCTTTGGGGTAAAAAAAAGGGGGTTTCAGTTGAAACAAATTATGCAGCTCAGTTCATTTAGCTACAGTAGATACTGCATGTGTGGACTGAAACATCCTGTATATAATTGTAAATTTGTATGAGTAAATATCAATTTGATTTAAATATTCATAATTATTTTTTTTATGTAAACTTTTCATAGAATAATCAACTACTATACAGCATGTGTGGTTTGATACTATACAACATCCCGTATATGTACTAATCTTGCATATCTAGTACTAATCTAAAGAACCAGTCATTAGTGAATTTAATTGGTTGATTCAGAAATAAGGTAATAGCCAGAAATTTGACAGTAAATTTAGAATTTTAACCATGAGGTACAGTATTATATGATTTTAATGTAAAAACATAAATTGTCAGTCCTCCAAATTTTCTAAACCAAGCCATTTTATAACATCTACATAGAATTTTTATTTTAACATTATTATTAAGGATTTTATATTCACTGATGTGTAATTTATTTCAGAAATTACGTAATGCAGGTAAAAAGGGTCAATACTTCCTGAGAAATTATATTACTATCACAGATCAACCCATTCTACAGAACGCCATCAACAACCAAGTAGTATTGAAGGCTCCGTATGAGGAGCATTTCCAAAGTCAGGTTGTTGTGGAGATGAATGCTGATAATTTGGATATTGTTGGGGACAGGTCAGTTGTTTCACAATAAAGTTTTTAAGTGAATTCTAATTTGTTAGGATATGCTGGTCGGAGACTAAAGTGGCACATAGTTTATTGTAATAGAAAGAGATCTTATATAAGTAAGACAGTTACTACAGTTCACCCAAATACCAATGGACCTTCCCTAGCTCTTACCACTAATGCTCCTGCCCCTCCTCCTAAAACTTACATCATTATTAATAGACTGTGAGTCTGCTGTCGGATAAGTCAAGAGCCTAGAGATTTAAGTATATTAAGAGCAATGATAAAAAGAGATTCCAGGTCCATCCTACAGGATTTAAATATGTATACAGTTATAAAAATAGTAATGTATATATAGTTGTAAATATAGTCATATACACAGATGCCGACTTCTTGCCAATATTGGTGGGCCCATCAATACCGGGGGTCTGGGGGTATGGAATAACACTTGTGAACATGAATGAAATGAAAGTTTTATGAATTACATTTTGATGAACTCTTTTATGATTTCATTAACCCTAATTATTTATTGTTGGGAGATGCAAAATGACTTGAAGCACAAAATTGGTCAACACTATTATATTTTTTCAATAATCATAAATTTCACTTCAAAAATGCAACAAAACTCACAAGATTAGAAAAATGTCATGTTTGTTATATCTTAAGATATTACAATACAACAATTATTACATATTTCAAGAGATAATTGAGTATGGTAATAGTTATTTAATACTAGGGGTGTGCGAGTAGTGATTTTTGAGTTCGAGTCGAGTCGAGTAGTTGGGATTTTTTTTCGAGTATCGAGTATTTTCGAGCGAGTATTTACAGAAGGATTTGCTGTTTACCCTAGGCAACTGTAAAAGGCAGACACCATCCTAAGCCTATGTTAAGTTTTGCCAGATTCGTAAATATATACATCTAATCTGAACACAATAAATTTGATTTGTTGTTTGTAACTGTAACATTTGATAAATAAAACTTTTTACTTCTTGCCTTCCAATATTTTATATGGCACTGTTTTAATTAACCTTTTTTAATAACTAATATGATGAAAGAAACTAAGAAAGTATTTTATTAATTGAAACAATGTGGATTATAAAGATTTAATCTGTTCACTCATATTGCAGATAAGATTTTCTATGCAAGCCAGTTACTTTGTTTCACAGCCGGCCGATATGTTTATCTGGTGGTTCAGTTCAAATTGTACCGCGAAAACGTAGCTAAGCTTGTTGGCAAAAGCTGTATCCAACCAAACTGATGCTAAAATTCAGGCGTCATCGCCAAATGCAGTCATTTGCTTTCATAATTGCCTCCTATCAAAAAAAAATTGATTGTATACACGCTAAGAAGAGTGGATCTGTATTCTGTGGTTATTTAATTCAGTAATAACAAGGTTATAACTAACTGGAAACAAGCTGAGAATTATATAATCAAATTTGAAAATCTGGATGACAAAGACTGTAGTTGAATCGATTAATAATAATAACTAAGCACGTTTACTAGATTAGATTAGATACACCGGGTTGTGGTCCTGTCACCAAGCCCACCGCGCCTAGACTCCATGGCCCTTTGTGCCCCAAGCCTGACGACAGTGTCACAAGAGTCCAGTCCCCCTTATGAAGGACATGATCTCCCCGAGTGTAGCCCTTTTAATA
Organism: Stictocephala bisonia; assembly: GCA_035578905.1. Lineage (NCBI taxonomy): Eukaryota > Metazoa > Arthropoda > Insecta > Hemiptera > Membracidae > Stictocephala > Stictocephala bisonia. The sequence goes on from JAQJVL010000006.1 coordinate 785,393, forward strand.
TCCTCTGGTTCCAGAAAAGCGGCACCCAGAGTCCTATGCCTAAGAGATGAGAGAGCTCCACAATGACAAAAGATGTGTATGGAGCTCTCCTCATCCTCCTCATAAAGCCTACATGTGGAGTCTTCTGTTAGGCCCATTATCTTCATATGTCTGTGAAGAAGATTATGTCCGGTCAGCATTCCCGTAACAGCCCTCACCTTGGCCCGGTTGCAGCTCAGCAGATCTCCACTGTACCTGCGATCCAGTCCTTGGATAAGTGTATGAAACTGCCTGAGCCCAGACTCGGTCCTCCATTTGCCATCGTGTTCCTCAGAGGTCCACCTGTCAATTCTTCCTTTTACCTTTTGAAAAGGAATACCAAGAGCCGGCTCCGGCCCCAGCAGAGGGCACTTTGCCCCTCTCCTAGCCAGTGCATCAGCTCTCTCATTTCCATCAATACCAGCATGCCCAGGAACCCATATGAGTCTCACCTGTTTACGCTGGCAAACAGTCTCCAGGATCCCCTGACATTCCCATACCAACTTAGAGCTGGTACGTGGTGCCATGATCGCCTTTATCGCCGTCTGGCTGTCCGAGCAGATTGAAACTACTCCTCCGAAGCCACCTAGACGCATTTCTTCTTGTGAGGCTGTCATGATAGCCATCACTTCCGCCTGGAAGACGGTAGCATGGGTCCCTAGAGGTACAGACAGAACTTTCCGTGCCCCCCTCCCGTACACCCTAATACCCGCGCCTCCTTCTGTAAGTGAGCCGTGTGTATACCAGATGCTTCCTTTGACTTGTGCAGGCTCGGTACTCCCTATACACTTATCTTGTGGGAGGAGCAGATCTCTCTGTAAGGTTTCGGATCAACAGTTCCTCAAGTACTGGGATTAACTTTTAGCAATATATTAGGTGGTTAATATTCGTGTCAATATACACAAGCTCACGGGGTTCCTTTTCCGATATACCCATAGTCCTACAATTTGAATTTGGCGGGGTGAATCAACACTGAACTTCAACCGAGTAATACAAATACATAGTAAAAATATATTCTCGTTACTAAATACACCCATTTAGTAATGAGTTACTGTTATCCCCTAGTTTAATACTGGGCGTTTAGGCGCCCCTTTTTCCTGGCACCCTACGTGGCCGCGTATTTTGCCTACTCCTTAAACCGGCCCTGTTTACTCAGCAAGTTTTAAAATTCTTTGAATAATATACCAATTATTTTAAATATTGCAAATTAAAGATGTAATTTTCTTATGACAGTTATGACTTTATTTTAGTGACTAATGAACATAAATAACTTCAGTGTGGTGTTTAACATTTAAAAAAATTATCTTTAAGACAACATTGTAACAAAACAGTTAAACAGCAGTCTTAACTAGTGAAATACAATATTCAGTGGATTAACTGCATTTATTCATAATTTTATCTTTTTTTCAACTTTAAGCAGGGGTGTCCATCCTCCTAGTGGTGATGGCGCATTCCCTTCTGATAGATATATGATTATCATACTATTATCAGTAGAACGTAAGCAGTATTTGCTGAGAAAATTTTCAACGAATTTAAACATTATTTATCTATCATAGAACTAATTGTAAAACATAATTTAATAAACGGATTTATTCAAGTTACTTACTTGGAAAATTTGTTCTTTATTTGACTATACTTTTATACTTAATACAACTGTTTGAACTTAGTGTAAGCATATCTTATATAGTAAATTTGACAATTTACTCTAATGAATAAATAAAGTTTAGCTACATGTAATATATTTTGAGAACAATTATATGAGACATTTGAGATAAATCAGATATGATTTATAAACTGAAGGCTTTCATAATTTACATACTTGTGTATTCGTAAAAGTAAAAATATAGATGAGCAAAATCACCACGGATGTGATAACTATTCTTATTCTATTATACCAATAATAAAACTCGTTGTTCTGGATAGCGCTCCACCGATGCATGTGCATTAGTTTGAAACATCAGCTGTTGTCATTTGCTTACCATGCATGAACAAGCAATTGGTGGCTGTCTGCTCTTATAACGTTGCCGCCTTTGTAATTAAATAATTGTTTTAACCTAATGTAAAAAATGAATAAGTTTGTTTTAATTGTGTTTTTTTTATAGTTAACTACATATTTTGCCATGCATTTGAGTATTATTTTCAATGAGCCTACTAAATAGTATATTTCTGTGTAAATTAAACTTCTACAAAGCCAAATAAAAAGCAGTTCTGTCCAACGTTTAAGTAAAACTAAAAATTATTTTCTCTGTTAATTTTTAAACTAGATTTTCGTATAGACTATTTCTAAAATGAATAAATTTGTAATATTTTGGCTTTCTTAAAATTACTTAGTAAAAATTATTAAGAAAATTACAAAGGCCTACTCAAAACGGTCTCACTTTTTGTTTAAAAATTACAAATATAAACTTTGGCCACTATTTTTAAGTTTACCTGGCCCTTTCAATGTGGTATATAATTAATTTTTACTTATTTGACTGAATTTAGTTATATTCATTAGATTTTGATTTAAAGTGAATTGATTTTGTTTAATTGATTAGGAGCGAGGGTCAAGTGACAGAGGTTTACATTGATGCCACTCAAGATAAAGTGACAAAAGTGAAAGCAGTGATTACCAACATGGGTATAGTAACTGACTACTTTGGCGTGGACTTTGCCAATTGTACGTCATCCTTGGGACTGTCAAACTTTGACAAGTCCTGCAAGGATGAGATACCTCCCCAGCACAGAATTACCTACACTGCCACCATCTCCACTCCTCTTCCTAACAAACGCATATATTGTAAATGTAAGTGTTAACGTTAAGAAATCCGCCTAATATATTCTAAATATTCCTCGATGTTAGACCAGGAATATGAAAGTACAGACAATCTGCTTTAAGGTAGTTTGTTAGTACAGTGACAGTTTTCTTAATATATTTGGAAGACTAACACATATGAATTTATATAAAAAAAACAAGATATGACTGTTTTGTTTGGGAAATGGTTTGTGAAAAGGATGAACTGAAGAGGTCAGGTGCTCTCTATAAGACAAGAAGTGATAACTAAAGTCACTGTTATCAGTCAATGGACCGTTATCAGCAATGGTATCGGCAATTTAACAGGGACTTAAATTCCCAGTTGAGAAACAGAATACTACCATTTTCAAACATAATATGTCTTACGTTCACTCGTTTATTCTCGAAGACAAGTATATTATTTTTTTAGTATATTAAAACCTATTTAATTATTAAATACTTTCTAGTTCTTTATGTAGGGATGATGAAAAATCTGATGTTAGTTTTAGTTTTTAGATATGTACATGTATTTTGATGCTTGTCAATGCAGGTATATGTTTCTTTAAGGAAATAAGGAGAATTTGAATATATATGTACTGCTATCAGACATATTCAAAAACACAATAGAAGAACATATTTTATTCCCAAGTAAATATGTAACAGTTCTTATTAGTTTTTACTAAATAGGATCCCAAAATAATTGCTGATTAACTTAAATAGATGGACTGTTTGTATGAGAATGTTCAACTGATTCATGGTACGCTGCGTGCACCTACATTACGATAGCCGTACGTATTGCTTGATGGACTTATATTATGTTCATATCAGTACGAATTATATACAGTGGTTGAACTCTGTATTCATTATCACAACTTATCAGATTTGTGTTGGATCATGCTCATCCCTGTCCACTCAGAACAACCGTACGGAGTGAAAACCAACTCGAGCAGGCTTGATACTAGTCATTTTACTCATTAAAAAGATTCACCAATAAATATTATTGATTAAACAGATTTTTCTTTTTAATAATTTGCCATTTTGACATATAAGAACAATTCCGAGATATCGATGTTGCTGATGCATCGTGACACTTTTGATGCATCAATATTCTGACTAGTTCTGCATGGAATCGACGTATCGCACGACCCTAATCATATATCTTCTTTTATCATTTTCAATATGATAATATCTGTTAGGATGCCAAAATACACTTATATTTTTTATAAATGCACTTAATGTTTGGTAATCTGTAATTGAATACAATATGATTCAGTATTGTTTGCTGAATAATACTGATACTAATGATAGTTATGATGAACCTATGGAAATTGTAGATACTATAGATATGAACACATAGAACAAGTGGTTAGTCCCCTTGGTTGGGAGGATGGGTCTAACGAATCACATTTTTTATTTTTATATATAGTAATATTATTTCTGCAAATAGGTATTATAAGCAACAACCACAAAAAATTTCAGGTTGATTTAACGAAAAATAACATGAATAGAGCAGTTTTTATAAACGTTTACAGATTTGCCAATTAACTTTGGAATTTAGAGGGTTCAATGGGTCCTACAAAAGTTTGTAGAGCAGTGGGTTAGAAGTTAAAAGTATAGGTTCTTGTTGTAATTTGTTTGATTTTTGTTGTTGTTGAAAACATTAAAATTCAACTTACATAGTTTTAAAGAACGTTGATAAACACAATCATCCTACTCCTACTGACTCCCAAGACCATTTATCCTGAAGGTGGTATTTGGCCTTGCCAACAGCTCTCCTCCATTATCACGTCTTCAGCCTCTACCGCAGGGATTTCCATCTTCCTCATGTACCTGATCTTTTCAACCTTTCTTCAGTCTTCCTCTAAGTTTTCTTTCATCTAGATATAATGTACAACCAAATAAGTTTAAACTAACCATCTCAATTCTGAAATATGATTAACTCCTCAAAATTTTAATCTATTACCCTAATTTGAATCAAATTGCTTTGAAAAACATTTATTTAATCAAAGAGAACAAGCTGACCTAATTCCTACCTTCATCTGAGATATGGTAAATTATCGCTCAAAATATTTTTAGTAAGCAACATGACAATAAAGTGGCAAATGCAGATTAGAAATCCTTAACAAATAACACATAAAAGAATTCTAAATATACTAGATCGTGGACATTATATTGGTACGGTCCTAGAGGGTTCTAAATAACAAGGCGATTTTACTCTGTGACAGAACTGTTTCTTTCATTTACACACTCACTAACTGAATAACACAATATAAGATGATTACAGATATCAATTAAAGATACTATCATAGCATTTGCGAATAAAACACTCCTATTCTTATTCTGTTATTATTCAATTATTATGTAAAATTGAATGCAGATTAGGGACTATATGAAGAATATGAATTTGATTCTACTTGAGGAAGGAAATGTTATTATAAATACATGATCACTTGAGGTTGAAAACAAAGTAGTTTTGAGCATACTGAAATCCATCCAACAGCTCAACTTTTATGTTAGTTTTGATATATTACAAAAGTTTTAAAATTTTTCAATTTGGTTTTCCATTTGTTTTGTTCTTTCATTTTAGTAGCTGACAATGAAAGCTATTATTAGGTATACATACATACAGAAGTTAAAAATAATTTACTCTATTGGAATTTTAAAGTAAGAGCATTCAATCGATACTCATGAGTCGTTCCATGTTGACTATCGACTGTAATTTTCCATGTACAGGTCTGTTAAACAATCATTGATGGTGTTCAGATCAACATTAACTGGCTAAATACTGATGGTTTTCCGTATTCTAAGCTCTTTGACACTTGAATATACAATTGTTGTTGGTTGTCAAACTGAGGAAAACTGAATAAACTTGTAAATTAGCCTTTCAAAATTGTTTCACTCTGTTCCTCAGTGTTTTATACTGAGCACTGTCCCTAGATGCTTTGTTGTTTAAAAAGCAGAATCTCTTAATTTTTTTTATTAAAAAATGTAATCTGTTGTTTGTGGTTAGGTAGACACATGATAAATACACTGCTTCATTTTGAATCCAGATTTCTCACAAACTTTGAGTTTAACCAAAAAGCGTTTATAAACAACCAAATACCGTACTGGGTCGTTTGACCGGTACATTTGTTGTTACTTGTTGTCGTGGTGTGCCAGGCTGCCTGAGATCGCTCGTAAGCTGTCGATTTATTTACTTTCGTGGCCGTTGGCTCGGACTCTGTCATTCCGTGATTCCAGCTCCCGGTCTGTCAGGTTGGCCTGTCGTTTTGACTTGTCTTCGGCATACAGTTACTTCTAGGATGACCGGCTAGAGACTCTCTAACTCTAGGGTCCTTGAGTGGGACATTTTACCCTCAGCCTGCCATCCGGCTGAATTTCTACCTGCTAGCCTGGCCTGAGGACCATGTCGTAGAGCCATGCTGCAACTCCGCTGCCATCCCTACATCTGGGTGTTATTCTTCAGTCCTCAGGTCAGTGCGTTCCATTTTGTTCCTGGTGGCTGAGCTGGGGGTGGGAAATGAAAAAAAAAAAGTTGTGCGGAACAATTGACTGTAGGCCTAGGCCTACTATGTAACTTTGAACTTATTCCGGATGGAACACAGCCAGCCAGATAACTGAATATGGCCAATTAAAAAAAAAAAAGTTGTGTCGCCTATGTTTATTAATATATATTATTTTTGCTGAGAAATTTATCATTACTTTTATTGTTATTGTTAATCTTTGTTTAGTTTATTTTATTGTTATATTTTTTAAATTTTATATTTGTTAGGTCTCTACGGTTAAATTATGGTATTATTTATTTTTATGTTTAGGCCTAGTGATTAAGTTTGTTTGTTTGATTTATTTCATGAATTGCAGTATTTGGAAGTGAATTTTTACTAGAACGGTACCATGCTATTTTTGTATCTTGTTGTTTTTTAAGTGTAATTTTGATATTGTGGCTTTCTGCCGGTTTTTGCAGAATAATTAATCTCTTTTTTGAAATAAATAGTTTTTTTTTGCTCAGCTGCCGAGTTGTGATTATCCAACTGCCACCCGTGATCCTATCGCCTGTCTGGTTTTGAGCCATCCCCTAGTACGGCACGATTTCCAGTTTTGGTGGGGGATGGGTCTCAATTGGTAGCAGAGCGTGATTGCAAAAAAAAAATAAAAAAAAAAAAAATAAAAAAAATTCTTGAACCGTCTCGTTCCGCTTATGCCAGTCCAGCTTTTCTTGTGCCTAACGGTAAGTCCAGGCTTGTGATGGATTATCGGAGACTCAACGCTAAGGTCGCTAATGACTCGGTACCTTTGCCTGATGTGCATTCTGCTTTCGATTTGCATTCGGTAAAGCTAGGTTTTTCAGTGTTTTTGATTTGAACCAGGCCTACCATCAGATTTAATTTAAGAAGTAATCACAGCCTATGACTATCTTCTGTGTTCCCTGGAATCTCCATCAGTTCACTAGTGTTCCTATGGGTCTTGCTGTGGGTGCCCAGACTCTCACTCGTCTGCTTGATTCCATCTTCCACAATGTGAAATTCAAGTTTGTTTTCAATTACCTGGATAACCTTCTGGTCTACAGTGAGACTTTCAGGGAACAAATGCAACATCTGGAGGAAGTTCTTAGTCGTCTTAAATCAGCTGGCCTTACCGTCAATCCAGAGAAAGTCACTTTTACTCGTCCAGAGATTTCTTTTCTGGGTCATCTTATCTCTTCTCGAGGAGTCTGCATAGATCCTGCGAGGACCCAGGGCATTCGGGATTTTCCTCCTCCAAAAGATGCCAAGGGGATTGCCCGTTTAGTGGGGATGGTGAATTTTTACCGTCGGTTCATCCCTAATGTGGCCGAGCTTGTGGCCCTGTTAAATGAGTTGCGTAAGAAAGGTGTCCCTTTTGTGTGAGGCCAAGCTCAGCAGACTGCCTTTGATGCTCTTAAGGAGGCTATCATGCAACCTCCTGTCCTGCATATGCCTGATTTTAGTAGAGAATTCATTCATCAGACTGATACCTCCTCCTCCGCCATTGCTGCTGTTCTTTCTCAGGAGTTTGAGGGGTCAGGCAGCCCATCGCTTTTGCTTCGAGGACGTTGTCTCACCAGGAAAAGAAAGCTTCTTCCATCTATGAGTTAGAGTGTCTGGCTGTTGTCTTTGGTACGGACAAGTTTCGGCGTTTCTTGAAACATGCTGAGTTCTTGCTGGAGACTGACAATCAGGCACTATCTTGCCCATCCCAGACAGCTTGGGAAAATTGGTTGCTGGGTGGTCAAAATTTCTGCTTTTAAGTTCCGAGTCCAACATCTTAGGGTACCCAGAATGTCATCGCGGATGCTCTTTCCCGCATGTATCACGAGGCCAGTGATCCACCTCCTGAGGCTGTCACTCAGTGTGGTGCTATTCTTCTGGATTTTCCTCTGGCTTTTGACGACCTACTGTCCCATCAACAAAAAGATCCTGAGCTGCCAGTCATCTTAGGTGAGCTTCTAGAGGGAGGTGCCCACCCTCCTTATTTTCTGTCCAAAGTGGTACTCTGTTGCCGTTCTCGACAGAGGGGTGAACCCCGTGTAGTGCTGCCTAGTCATCTAGTACCAATGGTCCTTCAATATTTTCACTCTTCTCTTGTGGGTGGTCATCTTGGTATTCATAAGACCATCGCTAAGATTTGTAGGTATTTCATCTGGAAGGGCATGGACCGGGACGTTGCTGGCAGAGTAAGGGCTTGCCACCTGTGCTCTCTCAATAAGCCTAGTCAAAATGCTAAGTTAGGTTTGTTATCTTCTGAGATGGCCGAGCGTCCTTTTGAGAGAGTGTTCATAGGCTACATGGGTCCTTTTCCCCGTAGCAAGTCAGGTGTAACTACCTACGTGTTTGTGTGGATGCTTTTTCGAAGTTTGTTTGGCTTTTCGTACCTTGGAGTGCTATAGCTAAGCTCAACATTCGTGCTCTCCAGTTCCAACTCTTCCAGCACTTTGGTGTGCCTTCTACTCTTGTTTCCGACAATGGTAGCCAGTTTACTTCACACGAGTTTCGTAGGTTCTGTTTTGGCAGTGGTATCAGGCATGTGACTACCTCTCCTTATTACCCACAGCCTTCTCATGCAGAGCGGTTCAACCACAATCTTCGGTCTGCCCTTATTACTTTCCATGCTGAGAAGCAGAACACCTGGGATGAGAGTCTTTCTTGGCTCCAGCTTGCTTTCAATTCTTCCAAGCATGAGAGTCACAATGCCACTCCCTTCGAAATTCTACATGGCTACCCTCCTAACAACCCTTTGTCCAACTTGTGGAGGCTAGAGGATCTTCTACCTACGCCAGGTGCCACTGACATAGTTTCCACGTGGCGGGCTGCTCAGCGCAACCTACTGCGTGCTAGAGAGAGAGAGAGTAAGGAGGAGGTATGATAAGGGTCGTACTCCTAACTCTTTCCAGGTTGGAGATGTGGTTTTTTTACCAGGCTCACCCGGTCAGTTCGGCCGCGGAACGAAGAGCTGCAAAGTTATCTGATCGGTTGTCTGGTCCCCACCGCATCGATAGGTTTTTGTTACCAGTGACTGCTCTGCTGGTTGATCCCCAGTCAGGCAGGGTGTTTAGGAAACAGGGCTCTTTCCTAAACATCCTTAAAATGTGTCCCAGTTTAAGGCTTTCTGGGAAACGGTTGATCCAGGAGTTGGTGTTCCTGGGGGTTTCTTGGGGCAAAGAGATTGATCACCTCTGTGCTCTGGGTTGCTGTTCTGAGAGAGTCTCCTTCGCTCTTTTCTTGTCGGGCCCGACAGTCAGGGTAGTCCGCTCCCTGTTTGAGGGGTTTCCCCTCTTGGATTCTCTTTGGCGTCCTTGGAACACCACTCTTTGGAGGTCTCTTCTTCTTCTGGTTGGTTCCCTGAGGTACAGAGTTTTCCCCCTGCCTGTTTGTGTTGAAGTTTTGCAGAGGGAGGTTGTACCGGGTCGTTTGACCGGTACATTTGTTGTTACTTGTCGTCGTGGTTTGCCAGGCTGTCTGAGATCGCTCGTACACTGTCGATTTGTTTACTTTTATGACCGTTGGCTCAGACTCTGTCATTCCGTGGTCCAGCTCTCGGTCTGTCAGGTTGGCCTGTCATTTTGACTTGTCTTCGGCCTACAGTTACTTCTAGGATGACCGGCTAGAGACTCTCTAACTCCATGGTCCTTGAGTGGGACATTTTATCCTCAGCCTGCCGTCCGGCTGAATTTCTACCTGCTAGCCTGGCCAATTTAAAAAAAAAAAGAAAAAAAGTTGTTTCACCCATGTATATATATATATATATAATACCATAAAATAAATAATACCATAATTTAACCGTAGAGACCATAGTTTATTTTATTGTTATATTTTTAAAATTTTATATTTGTTAGGTCTCTACGGTTAAATTATTTACCATACCGTTAAATTACAATAATAATACGTTTAAATTATGGTATTATTTATTTTTGTGTTTAGGCCTAGTGATTAATTTTGTTTGTTTGATTTATTTCATGAATTTCAGTATTTGGAATTGAAGTTTTACTAGAACGGTACCATGCTATATTTCTTTTCTAATTGTTTAATTTTTTCTAAAAACACCAAAAAGGGATTATTTATAAAGGTTTTTTTTACTTTTCTTCAATTCAAAAAGAAGAAACTTTGTTCTTTTTTTTATTTCTTTTTTTGTTCTTTTTTTTGTTCTGTTCAATTCAAAAAAAGAAAAAATGTTGTGTCTCTGGTAACTCTGCAGATAGGCACATCTGTTTTGTAGCTTTTGTTGTTTTGTGTATTAGTTTGTTATTCTTGTTAATTTTTGCATCTTGTTGTTTTTAAGTGTAATTTTGATATTATGGCCTTCTGCCAGTTTTTGCAGAGTAATTAATTTCTTTTTTTGAAATAAATAGTTTTTTGCTTAGCTGCCGAGTTGTGATTTGACCCTCCGACTGTCACCCGTGATCCTATTGCCTGTCTGGTTTTGAGCCATCCCCAGTAAGGCACGACTTCCAGTTTTGGTGGGGGATGGGTCTCAATAGAATACTCCATTACTAATAGTCAACTTTATGCACACAATCCTTAATAAATTATCAATATTCATAACTATTGGAGATTCATTGTTCATAGTGAGACCAGGCCTGGTAACCTATATTGAATTCACATAAACTACACTTCAATTGTTAAAACATTGTTACATTATGCTTCCTCAAAGTGCTAACAGCTTGTAGTGAGCTGTTCGAGTCATTGTTGTGGTGCTAACAGCTTGTAGCGAGCCGAATGCTGAACAAGCTCTAGAATCCTTATGTGCCAGTCAACAATTCTGTAGTATTGTAGAATATTAACAGGAAGAGTTGTTTTACTTGTTCTTCTAAGTCAGAAAATCTTGCAAACAAAACCAGAGTGATAACGTAATAGTTAGTCAGCTGACTGTTCACAGGTCACAGAGTATGTACTATGTGTACTTTTAGGAATGTGTTAAACATTTTTAAAAATGTCATAAGAAACACTAACTATTACATACATTTGTGTTTACCAGTACATTGTGCACAATTTGTATATTTTGGAATTTTGATATGATGCTGTGGAGACTATCTAAAAAAGGTTAAACAATTAAAAATAAAATTTCTTAACATTCATAAGTGATTATTTAAGACTATTAATGTTCTGCAAAGTCTATATTTTATTTTATTTCATTCTACATTTTATTTTGGCAATTGGATATATATATTATAATAAGTTATATTTATTGTATATATTATATTTTTCAATCAATTTTAAATAAATGACTACACGGTGCCATAAATATGCTTAGCACTAAAGGGTGTTCAACCCAGCACTTGAAGGCTTAAAAGTAACACAATATACTTGTAATGACATTGTTGTTACAGTGGTAGTGTACAGCCTAGAGCAGGAAGTAGTGGCATATAGAACCATTTTAATCGTGAAAGGACAACACTGCATGTGTGTTTGGTACTGTGAATGTATCTGCTACAGCTACCCACACCCTGATCCCCTGCCTTGTAAGCCCATCACTATCAAGGAATACAACAATGCAGGCTTTCCCGGTCAACTTCCAGTCACCACAAGTGTAGCTTGTTCCATCCTCTTCAACGTCCTCCTGGGTGTCCTATGGCTGATCTTGTTTCTCCTTCTGTTTGGTAAGATCCTCAAACTTTCTGTAAATACCATTCTCAGTTAGTATGAATTGATGTACAGTTTACTTAAAAACAATTTTATCATAGACTATAAGGGAAGGCCAGTGAGGAACAAAAGTTTGGATTTATTGATTAATTTTCAATCTATATTAGTAAATTCATCTTTTAGTCTATTAGTGTCATGTCTATTAGTGAATTCATCTTTTTTGAGGAATTCACTCTTTAACCCTTTCCATACCAGACCCATTTTTGGGGGTCATGTGAAAAATACCAGCTAAGTTTTGGTGGTAAATGTGAGAAATACGAGGTACGTCCAGAAAGTAAGTTCCGTTTCCATTTATATCCGCTGCAGCGCTGCGATCGCAGTTCCGCGCATGCGCGGCAGACGCTCTGTATCAAGGAGAAGAAACGTGCGCCATTTTGAGATCACTGTCAGTCTCGTACGCTTTGTTGTGCTTGTTTAAAATGTCGGTGTTGATCGAAAATCCCGCCGCTTGTGAAATCAGATCTGTGATTCGTTTTCTGAATGCTAAGAAAGTGAAACCGATTGACATTTATCGGCAAATTTGCGAGGTTTACGGACAAAATGCGATGAGTGATTCAATGGTGAGAAGATGGGTCCAACAGTTTAATGAAGGACGTAATGAAGGTGTTGTTTTTCTTCACGACAATGCACGACCACACACTGCAAATGTGACGAAAAACCTCATACAGGGATTTGGCTGGGACGTGTTTGACCATCCTCCGTACAGCCCTGACCTCGCTCCTAGCGACTTTCATCTGTTCATACATCTGAAGTCTTTCCTTGGCGGTCAACACTTCAACGATGACAAAGAGCTGAAAGAAAATGTTTCCAAATGGTTGAAGACACAGGCGGCAACCTTCTATGAAGAAGGCATGGAAAAACTTGTGCCACGCTATGACAAATGCCTACAAAATTTCGGCAGTTATGTAGAAAAGTAGTTTAAGAGTTGTAGATTTTAGTGCAATAAATATTTTTTCTGTATCTGTAGACAAATTATTTTTATTACCAAACGGAACTTACTTTCTGGACGTACCTCGTACCAATGCATTTATAGCAAAATCGTTGATGCTTTTAAAAAAAATGTTAACTTTTTTATTTACTGTCAGATATAAATGAAAAAATACTAGTTTCTTTAAAATTAGTTCCTCTTTCCATCTACATGATGTTAAATTTTTTAATTACAAAAATAAAATTTATAAAAATCAAAAATATATAATTTTTTTTATATGTAAATATTTTTTTATTCTGAACAAAGATATCTATTTTTATATAACTCAATAGCACCATATATACTATATTAGGTTGTTGGTAATGTATTTATGAGAAAATACAGTAAATTTCAACTACTTACCACAAAAAGTAGAGTCGATATCGAACTGCAATTGATTCAGTGTATTTCTTTGAAAATTGTCAAAATTCAATGTTACAGCACTTTCATATAATTTTCACATCTATTCTATTATTTATAATATTTTTCTTCATAAAAACACAAAAAAATAAAAACATGAGATGAATTACAATTATTTATATACAATATTTACAGTTTTCAGACACTTTTATTTACTAAACAACAACAAACAGACTGTCATGGTGTTGAGCTGTCAGCTGAGTCGAGCTGAGCAGACGTCATAAATAACCAAGTCACAGGTTGTACAATCAGTTGCAAAGAGTAACAAAATGTATGTTACATCGTTCCCCATAATGTCTAGAACAAAAGAATACGGAGTTTGGAGGTTTTGGTAAACATTAAAAGCCAGAATATTACTAAATGTTGACGTGCTTTTTTGCGCACGCGTCTGCACTTACAGCGATCGCTGGCGTGCGCACATGCGCACATCGGTATTTTGCGGCAATACCGCTGCTGCGCAAATGTGCACGCCTGGTATGGAAAGGGTTAATTCAATTCCTCACAAAAGTGGTTGTTAGATTTTCACAATTTGTTTCTTGATGGTCTTATTAATCAGCCCTATTTATTCAGATACTCACCGTGAAGAGAAGCAAATATTGATTTGTTAAAAAAAATTATACAGTTTTACTTTTTGAAATGAAGTCTTGATTCAACAGTGAACCAGCAGCACATGGGAGCCAAGTAAGAGTGAACGGCATGGGCGTAAGCCTCTTTACACAGGAAAGGGCATGATGCGCAGCCTGTATGATCAGAGGTGTTCCTGGCTAGGCAGTGGACAAGCAGCACATGGAAGCCAAATAAGAGTGAGCAGCATGGGCGTTAGTTTTTTTTACATAAGAAGGGGCAACCTGTGTGACCAGAGGTATTCCGAGGCTAGGCAGTGGACAAGCTGCATATAGAGGCCAGTAAGAGTGAGGGACATTGGCGTTAGTCTTTTTACTCGGGAAGGGGCATGAGGTGCAGGCTGTATGACTAGAGGTATTCCGAGGATTGGCAGTTGACAGTCAGTTTATGGGACCCAAGTAAGAGTGAGCGGTATGGGCAGAAGCTTTTTTACACAGGAAGGGGCATGAGGCGCAGCCTGTGTGACCAGAGGTATTCCGAGGCTAGGCAGTGGACAAGCAGCATATGAGAGGCCAGTAAGAGTGAGGGGTATGGGCGTTAGTCTTTTTACTCAGGAAGGGGCATGAGGTGCAGGCTGTATGACTAGAGGTATTCTGAGGATTGGCAGTTGACAGTCAGTTTATGGGACCCAAGTAAGAGTGAGCGGTATGGGCAGAAGAAGCTTTTTTACACAGGAAGGGGCATGAGGCGCAGCCTGTGTGATCAGAGATATTCCGAGGCTACGCAGTGGACAAGCAGCATATGAGAGCCCAGTAAGAGTGAGGGGCATGGGCGTTAGCCTTTTTACAAAGGAAGGAGCATGAGGCGCAGCCTGTGTGACCAGAGGTATTCCGAGGCTAGGCAGTGGACAAGCAGCATATGGGAGCCAAGTAAGAGTAAGCGGAATGGGCGTTTTACACATAAAGGGCCATGGGGCACAGCCTGTATAACCAAAGGTATTCGGGAATAGGTAGTGGGCAGACAGAATATGTGAGCTAAGTAAGAGTGGGCAGCTTGTATAAGGAGTGGCAGCTCAGAATTAGCCAGAAGAACCAGAGGTTTCTTGAGGCTAGGTAGTGGACAGTGTGTATAGGGGCTATGGAAGAGAAGCGGCATGCATGAGGTGTGGCCACTGGGGTTGGCACTATATGTACCAATATGATTTTCCCAAATGCCTAAATAATTAATTAATATTACTTTTGTAACATCTAAGTTGTAACATATTTAGTTAAAAGTCAAGTTATCAATGTTTAAGCATAATATCTAATTAGCAGTTAGATTATGAATTGAATAAAAACATAGACAAAGAAAATTTTTAAATGTGAAGTGAGTTTTGCATAATGTGTAAACAAGGTATTAATATCCTTAATTTCATGAAAATGGCCTTTAATAACAGTGCATTAAACATCACAGTGCAGTATTGCCAATAATGAACTGACTGCAAAAGCCAATCTGGTAACATTGACAGTGTACACATGTCCACTGAACATAATCTTTAAAAATCTGGAAACGCCATGGGACTACTACACTCATGTGTTATTTTTCACCTAGAATAACACATATATAATAAATGTATTAAATAATAAGTATATATTGTCAACTTGAAAGATTCTTGACACATCTGTAATCTTTGTTTTTGTCAAATTACTCTAAACTATAATTGATTGTAAATCAGTGAACCTATTGATGCTCCTTTACATTCAAATATGAAGGAGTCTGTTACTGTTCTCATAGAACTGTACGAAAATTAAAATTATTAGGTAAAATCCTGCATTTTTTGTAATTTTTTATGATTTGAACAAAGTTGTCCTGTCTGAATGGCTCTTTGCAGTTAACTAACTTTTTCATAAAACAAATGGTTCAAAATATACAAACGAAAACTAACAAAACTCAGAACATTTAAAGGGTTTTCACTCTTCACAAAGTTGTACTCAGACAACCCCAAACAATATTTGAAAAGATCATTATGTTTGGAACTTTGTCCAGGTGATCTCCTTTTTGATTACCTATCATCTGGACTAAAACTGGAAGAACAAGATCAGTCTTAAGTAAAATAAATAAATAAATAAATAAAATTTTATTGTCATTAGGCCAATACATAGCAATAGACAAAGTCAATCCTTAATACTGATACTAAAATTAAGTACAAGTAATGTACAAGGTACAGCATCAATATACAACATAAAAGAAATATATGCAAATTAAGTAACAACACAAGAACTACTCAACTGAACATGAAAGCAAAATATTAATGAAATAGATACAAAGTTGTAGTTTAAACATATTTATCATACTAATTTTAAGTACAAGATTACTGACATACTATGAACAAGATCAATTTAAACCTGACTAACCATATCACATTCATAAAATTCTTTTAAGTTTTAAAAGGGATTACAAGCAAGCCAATCATATAATTTTGTCTTAAAGGTATTCAGAGGTAAATTTTGTAATTCTGCTGGCAGCCTATTAAATAGTTTATGTCCAATAACTTCATAACTGTTTAGAGATTTAGACAACCGGTGATAAGGTATGTAGATATGGTTTTTGATTCTGGTATTGTGAGAGTGTATACTATTTCTAAATTTCATCTCTGGCATCTTAACTTTTATATGAACTAATACAGTATAAATATATAGATTAATTATAGTTAATATTCTAATTTGTACAAACAAAGGTCTACAATGAGCCTTGTGTGGAGCACTAGCGACAGCTCTTAAAGCTTTTTTCTGTAAAATTAAAATTTTACTAACATGACTTGAATTACCCCACAGTATTAATCCATAAAGAATGATACTTTGAAAAAATGCAAAATAAGATGATCTAACAAATACATCAGGTACACAGCTTTTTAGACTTCTCAACAGATAGATAACCCTAGACGACTTACAACTAATAAATATTATATGCTGTTCCCACGTAAGCTTAGGGTCAATATGTACTCCTAGAAATTTTACACTACACGAAGAGAGAGAATTTTGCTCATTTACATTTTTCAGGCTAAAAGTTAGTTCTTGAGTCTTATTTTCATTGAGTAAAAACCCATTAGCTTTAAACCAATGGGATGCTTCGGTCATTGTATTAATTGTGAGAGTTTTAAGGGTGTTAATATCATTATGAACATTCAAAAAGGTGGTATCATCAGCATATAATACAACATGAGATCCCAAGTGTTTTGGAAGGTCATTAATCATTATCAAAAATAAAAAAGGTCCAAGGACAGACCCTTGCGGGACACCTGTTTTAACTTGTACTTTTTTGGACTTCTCTTTTCTAACATAAACAATTTGTTGACGGTTAGACAGGTAGGAACTCATAAGTTCCAAGCTAGAATTTTGTATGCCATAATGAGCTAATTTGTTTAACAGGATTTCATGGTTAACACAGTCAAATGCCTTGCTCAGGTCACAGAATGATGCATATACATATTTTAAAATAGCTGTCATATGATATTATCTATTAAAAAATATTAATAAGAATAACAAATTGGCATTAACAAGTTTTGTAACTTTCTATACATATGAGATCTGTTTTTATTTTCATATTCATAGCTGTGATATCACAGCTTTTATATATTTTTAAATTAATAACCGGTAGCTGACAAAAAACCGTATGCATCTACTGTGAAATTAATGATATATTAATACTTCATTCACACTATGCAAAACATATTTCACGCTAAACATTTACCTTCTAATATGTTTTAGTTCAATTCATAACTATACTGCAAAGTTATATGAAATTTATTTCCTATAAAATACTATTTACAATGCACACAAGAAATACAGGAAATATCACTGACCACGGTTCTATTAATGTGGCCAGAGTTTAAAAACGTACTATAGAACAAAAATTATATTAGAATAATAAAAATATATCTAAGTAATATAAATTATCTTTATGCAGGATTGCTGAAAGCTTTGATAGGCCTTTGTATATCAGCGGTGGCTGCATGGGGCCTCTGGTACCTTTTTCCTGAAGAGGCTCAAAAGCTGTGTGCCTACATGGAACCCAAACTTTACCATTATACTCTGGTTAGAGACATATGTGGTTTTCCTATACACCCACGATCCTTCAATCGCACTGTACAATTCCTTCCTTGGTAAGGAAAAAGATAATATTTTTTTTAAAACAATAAGTTAAAAAAAATATTATATAATAAATAGTATTTAACCTAGAGAGTAAATTTATAAATTTAAAACTGAACTCTAACAGAAAAAAAAAACAAAAAAATTAGATTTAGAACTGTAATTTAGAAAATGTCTTAGTATCATTTTATATTTTATTTATAGAACAAAAGGAAATAGATAAAAAGAAATAATTTAACCTAGTGGCAACCCAGTTATCATGCAGTCAGCTGACCCTAAGGAATCACATTAAATATATTGAAAGTGCAATGTTTCACATTAATTAAATAAATTTGTTGTTTAAATATATTAAACTCTTATATTTTCATAATCCCTAGCAAATTTTCTACAATTTATACTAGTTTTCAATGTTTTAAAACTAAACATTCAAATATTTTGTGTATATAAGACAAACATTTTTATTAATGTTTTCAATTTATTGAAAGTAGAATATTTTTTAAAATAATTATTTGATTTTATACCTTGCTTTGATAATATATTCTTGTACAGAATTTAATTTTCTACATGGAAAACTTTTATTCATTTTGGTACCTCATTTAGTTATTTTTTTTTATGTTTTAAAATACTACAAATATCAAAAACTGGGTTTTGAATACAACATTTTTTATATGAGAATGTGTGTACAGTATTATAATATTTGTTATGCCTATATGCCCTCTAATGTATATGGAAAATGATTTTACGAATAAAATTCCTAAAATGAATGTATTTACTGTATATAGAATAAAGCAATTTTATGTAAACAAACAGAACATCTGCAATAACTAACCCTATTCTAAATAAATAACCTTATTATTTTTGTAATTTATAAAGTTACAGCTGTGAATAATACACAACAATATTTTTTTTTAACTAAAACATCATAGCAATTGACAATCTAACCCCACATGAACAAACAACAATGCGTGCTGACGGTCAAGGTCAAGGTTACACATCAATACTGAAATGTCAAAATAGTGTTTTTGTTGACATATTCAATATATATTATAAATTAAAATTAATAAGTTCTGGTCATTAAATAATAATGTTTAAAGACTTAAGAAACTAAATATAACATATTATTGAACAAATAATATTATTTAGTGTCAAATAATAGTTTCTCAATATAGATTGTCAGCATCACGGGTAAACTCTTGATCATGGTTTTGGGTCTTGGTGGACTGTCTTTCCTAATATAGATTGTCAGTATCACGGGTAAACTCGTGATCATGGTTTTGGTGGGTCTTGGTGGACTGTCACAAGTTATCTCATGATGAGTCGTCAATGGATTGATAAATAAAATCATTATTAATGAGACAGATATACAACTTATGGCTTGTACCATCTATTTGCTAGGTGGAAAATTTAACCTTTTCACCGCGAATAAAAAACTGCATACTCTTGGAGTTTTTGCAATTTTAGCTTATTTTATTATAATCTTTTTAACATTTTTAAACATGTGTATTTTGTTTCTTGTGTGACTTATAAACAATGTTTGATCATTATTTTTGGGTTATTTATTATATTTCTGCCAATAAAATATAGTTTTTAGCCGAAAATGACAAACATTTATTTTTTTAATATAAAATATGATAAATTTGTTTACCAAGTCTGGCAATTTTTTTTCTAATTTTAGGGCAAATGCTTAAATGATCACACAGAATAATTGTTAAATAGTAAATTTGGAAAACTTACCATTAGGTTTGAAAAATCTCCAATTTGTTATAAATGCAAATTATCTATCTAAAATTGAATAGTGTCAACTATTCACTACACTCACTTTTTTTTATTTTTTTTACACAACTGTTCCAAGTTTCCAAAATAACTAGAATGTTAAATATTTTTGAATCATACTCACAAATAAAAATAAGAACACAATAAAGACTTATAGTAATAATAAAAGTGATAAGAAATTGCCTATTTACGCTAAAAACATAATTGTCAAATTTAATCTTGGGCTTATCTACATTATTAAATTTAGGTATGTTGTCCAAAACAATGTCAGAGCTTATTTCAACTTGATTGTTTTGGTTAGAAACAGAAGCTCCTATCATCCACAACTGTAACATCTGTATTACTTTCCAAAGAAAAACAACATTACTAGTAGCCCCTGGGTCATCTACTCCAAAATCTGAATCATCATTATATCTATCGATATTCATTTATTTCATTATCTTAATATGTGACATTTTTATAAAGCCCAGGAAGATTACAACAGGTTATGAAATAGTGAACAAACTATTAGCCTACATACTTGTCTAAAAGTTGATGAAATGCACCCCAATATAACTCAACAAACTTCAAAAACAACTTAAAACTAAATTTAGCAAAATAATAAATAAAAAAGACAATTACAAATAAGAACAATTAATAGTAGGCACAGTGAAAACAAGACCAAAACGTAAACAATTATGCACCGGCAGACGACTGGAGCCTACAACAAACAAACACGCCATGTGACTTGCGTTAGTTCAAAAATTCACCACATGGCTGCAGCAGTAACCAGACAACAAAGAACACTGTTTTTACACACTGGGATTATAGTCGACTTACCAAGCCAACAAAGAAGTTTTTCTGCCATCGTGGTCTAAAGTCGATTTATGCGTTCAGCGCTATAGACGACGAATCGACTGTAGTTGACTTACGCTGGGAAAAGGTTAAAAAATTTGATAGATATACAGTGTCAAACACATTACTCCAGAGAGTATTTAGACCACAAAAAATTACTGAATAGTTTTTGGCCTTAACACATTCACTGCCAAAATATCTATCCTAGGTACATAGTGCGCTGAAAAATTATTTTCCTAAAATTTTTATAGCATATATATGTGTATAGTTAGATATAGTATCTTTACAAACTTAAAAACACATTTTATTTATTTTTTCATTAAAATATAAAAATCCCCATTTGTTGTTTGCAGCACATAGCATAAAAATGTTTACCCGTATGTGGCAAATGACTTACAAAGTTTTTCTGTTAAATAATGTTCATAAACAAAACTAAAAAATCTTTGTATTTTCATGCACTTTATAACCATACTTTTACACTATATATATTACACAATATACAACATCTTAAACTTTACTTGTGTAATTTTCAAGTCAATTGTAAGGCTAAAGGACAGCCATCCCTCACACGGTTTGCACTGAAAAGTTGTGTCTTTTCTCTTCCCCTCATTATTACACACAATACATCTCTTTCTTAGTCTCTTTCTTTATCGCCTATGGGAAATCTTGTAGGAACGTGAGAAGTGGACTATTAGTGATTCCTTCATTGCATATACCATTCATGCATGGCTTTGAAACAAACAGGTATTGCTTAGAGAATTTAAAAAGATCTTATGCACTCCAAATCTCTTCATCTTGTAAGTTTCCCATAAGTTATTTTGCAACTCAAATCCAGAAATCTAACTCTTTAAATAGCTTGGATAACTCAACTGTAAGAAAATGTTCTCGTAGTTGAATGCTGAATATTGATAACACTAAATGTAATAAACTAATGACATTACGTTTCTTCTGTTGTTACAGGTATACTGAGTTTATTGTAAATATATTCTTCTTCATCTGCGTGCTGAGGACCTACTTCTGTGACAACCTTTGTGAAAGGGCTAGTTCAATGAAGTTCCCACATAAGCAACAACCATGTCCTAGTCCAAGACAGGTAAAATGGTTGTACAATAATTGAGTAAATGATGGAACATCCAATTTGACATCTAGGGCTTTTGAGTAATGGCAAAAGTTAAGAAGTTCATTTGTACACAACATATGAATTGTACATATATTGTCTACAAAACTTATTATTATTAATCAATCACGTATAAACCCAATATAGATCATGTGAACATCTTATGGTTCCATTTTGCAGGGAGTCCAGACGGTTTTCATTTTCTCTCTCTAATATTTTGTTTTTTTCTTTCCAATGACTAACTTGTCCCTGTCCTTTTAGCTTTATTTTCTGACTGAACTTCCCACATGTCTGCCTTTTTTATCAAAATGTTCTTGTCTAGTGCATCCTGTGTTTGTCTGTGCGCTCACCTAATCCATTTTTATTTTAGCAGTCCAATAAATATTGCTGTAATATTAATTAAAAGTGTTCGGTTTTTCTCATAAGAGTCATTAACTTTCCATTCCCTATAAAAAAAAACTAAAAGCCCAACTGCAGTAGAAACTTGATTGTCTATTACCCTTAAAACCATCATTTTCTGTTATATGCCAGGGGGAGTGGTGTGGAGTACTCATCTGACTAGAGCAGTGGTTAGGGGTACTCCAAAATCCAAGGGTTTTGATTTTTGAATTTCAGGTTTAAAAGGGTGCCGTATTTAACCGTTTAGTAGTACTCAACTAGTACAATCACCAAGATTTGTTTATATTTTAGTTTACCAAAAATGCTAGTTTTTACTAAATCTACCTAGATTCCAGTGACTCCAATTTTCTATTGATTAGAATATAGTCAAGGAGTACAGTTTGTTTATTTTTTAATTGGTAAGGTGTAGACAACTGGAAAAAGATTGAAAACCAATGGTCTTGAGTGTGACAATCCTTCTTTTGGCATACACCAGTATCTTATTTGTTTATTCTGTATTTCTCCACCAAATGACAGCATAGATGTTAAGAGAATTTTGGATTCACTTGTTTATTCAGAAGCAAAATGCCATTTAATTTGTTTGGTTATATGAATGTCGTTCCAAATGGTGTAACATTGTGCTGAGTAATTGGTGTAAACTTCCAAGTAAGTGCAGTGTAATTGTAGTTTAGGAATAGGCTGGTTGCTGTTCTAATTTAGGATTAGGACATGTGTCCTAAATTAGAACAGCACGCTAGTTTAATCTAATATGAAATAGAAATATCACTGTACGTGTATGGGTGGGTGGGTTGGTCAAAACCACTGGACATGTATGGGTGGGCGGGTCAATAACCACTGGACGTATTTGGGTGGGTGGGTGGGTCAATACCACTGTACGTGTATGGGTGGTTGCGTCAATACCACTGTACGTGTATGGGTGGGTGAGTGGGTCAATACAATTGTATGTGTATGGGTGGGTGGGTAAATACCACTGGACGTGTATGACGTGTAAGTTAGGTTAGGGTTTTTGAGTTAGATTAGGTTACAATAGTTATAAGTTACCTAGTATTTCAGTAGGTTAATTTTAGTGGTGGCCTTGAAGAAAATAAATGTGGGGTCTCTATTCCTAGGTGTCTTTCTTCTCATAAAATACGGAGTAATTTTATGAATATTTGATATTTTAATTTTTAACGATAAATTCCGTTTACGGGGAACACTACTTGCATATTCCGAAACACTAGGTAACGTATTAGCATAGTATATACGCAGTCGTGAATCTTACTCTTGAGAAAAATGCCGAGTGGATAACGATAGCGATCTGCATAGTGTTCGTAATGCAGAGCTAAAATCTTTTTAGTGTAAATATTCAAATCAAATCTTGTTGAGTAATAATAAATCATGTTGTTTTCTTTTCTGTTTCCTGAAGCTCTTTCCTGTCTCTCATCAACATGTTACTGATATATGAGTCAGTCTCTGAAATTCTCAATAGCAGTTAGTGCAGTGCAAAAACTGCCTTACATGTTTCATTGTTTTCTTTATTAAATTAACTTTGTTTAGCATTACTGAAGGTTTATTTAACAAACTATTTTAGAATATTTATTTTTTAGTGTTTAGTAAATTATACTAATGTTTAAAAGGATTAAAAAATACAAGACCTTTTTGAATTATTATACTTACTATTTATAATTTGAAGTTACTAATTATTGTTTAATATGCATCATTTATTAAAATTCTTTTACATTACTGCATTAAATTAAATGCCTACTATGTTATGCAACAATTATTAAGATACAGTTACAATGAACGCCGTTCATATTTATTGTTGTAATTTCAACTACATTTTTTCATAGCATTAATAAATAAAATATTAAGAAAAATCCTCTGAAGATAAGGGGTTTTTAGTGATTTGAGATTTAAAAGAGGGATACTTCATAATCTGCCTATTTATAAAGAATTTATTTATGGAGCGGCCGTAGATAAGGGGCTAAGGCGCTGGTTTGCCACGCTGCGGTCCGGGTTCGATTCCCGATATGACCACTAGTAGATTTTGCCCTGCCGCTCCCGTGGTTCGGAAGTCACGTAAAGCCGTTGGTCCCCAGGTTAAGTGTTAGAGAGGGCTCCTAAGCCCTAACTTCGCCTGGAAAAATAAGACAAACTTTAACTTTTTTTAACTTTTTATTTACAAATTCATGATCTTTGGGAGATGTCTGTGTAAAAGACTCCTGTGCGTTTATTACAGAAGAAGCCAACGTTTCGACCTTGATACATCAGAACAACATATTGAGCCTCCCTCATTACTACTGACATTAATAACTTAGTGAGTCGAGTATGGAGTAGTTAGTGAGTGAGTTTCAGTCTGTTACCCTAACACACTCTCTATCAAAGCTAACGTTTCGACCTTGATACATCAGGACAACAGATTGAGCCTCACTCATTAGTACTGACACTACTAACCTAGTGAGTCGAGTATGGAGTAGTTAGTGAGTGAGTTTCAGTCTGTTACCCTAACACACTCTCTATCAAAGCTAACGTTTCGACCTTGATACATCAGGACAACATATTGAGCCTCACTCATTACTACTGACACTACTAACCTAGTGAGTCGAGTATGGAGTAGTTAGTGAGTGAGTTTCAGTCTGTTACCCTAACACACTCTCTATCAAAGAAGAAGCCAACGTTTCGACCTTGATACATCAGGACAACATATTGAGCCTCCCTCATTACTACTGACATTACTAACCTAGTGAGTCGAGTATGGAGTAGTTAGTGAGTGAATTTCAGTCTGTTACCCTAACACACTCTCTATCAAAGCCAACGTTTCGAACTTGATACATCAGGACAACATATTGAGCCTCCCTCATTACTACTGACATTACTAACCTAGTGAGTCGAGTATGGAGTAGTTAGTGAGTGAGTTTCAGTCTTACCCTAACACACTCTATCAAAGCCAACGTTTCGAACTTGATACATCAGGACAACATATTGAGCCTCTCTCATTACTACTGACACTACTAACCTAGTGAGTCGAGTATGAAGTAGTTATTGAGTGAGTTTCACTCTGTTACCCTAACACACTCTCTATCAAAGCCAACGTTTCGACCTTGATACATCAGGACAACATATTGAGCCTCCTTCATTACTACTGACACTACTAACTTAGTGAGTCGAGTATGGAGTAGTTAGTGAGTGAGTTTCAGTCTGTTACCCTAACACACTCTCTATCAAAGCCAACGTTTCGACCTTGATACATCAGGACAACATATTGAGCCTCCTTCATTACTACTGACATTACTAACCTAGTGAGTCGAGTATGGAGTAGTTAGTGAGTGAGTTTCAGTCTGTTACCCTAACACACTCTCTATCAAAGCCAACGTTTCAACCTTGATACATCAGGACAACATATTGAGCCTCCTTCATTACTACTGACATTACTAACCTAGTGAGTCGAGTATGGAGTAGTTAGTGAGTGAGTTTCAGTCTGTTACCCTAACACACTCTATCAAAGCCAACGTTTCGAACTTGATACATCAGGACAACATATTGAGCCTCTTTCATTACTACTGACACTACTAACTTAGTGAGTCGAGTATGAAGTAGTTAGTGAGTGAGTTTCACTCTGTTACCCTAACACACTCTCTATCAAAGCCAACGTTTCGACCTTGATACATCAGGACAACATATTGAGCCTCTCTCATTACTACTGACACTACTAACCTAGTGAGTCGAGTATGAAGTAGTTAGTGAGTGAGTTTCACTCTGTTACCCTAACACACTCTCTATCAAAGCCAACGTTTCGACCTTGATACATCAGGACAACATATTGAGCCTCCTTCATTACTACTGACACTACTAACTTAGTGAGTCGAGTATGGAGTAGTTAGTGAGTGAGTTTCAGTCTGTTACCCTAACACACTCTCTATCAAAGAAGCCAACGTTTCGACCTTGATACATCAGGACAACATATTGAGCCTCCCTCATTACTACTGACACTACTAACCTAGTGAGTCGAGTATGGAGTAGTTAGTGAGTGAGTTTCAGTCTGTTACCCTAACACACTCTCTATCAAAGAAGCCAACGTTTCGACCTTGATACATCAGGACAACATATTGAGCCTCACTCATTACTACTGACATTACTAACCTAGTGAGTCGAGTATGGAGTAGTTAGTGAGTGAGTTTCAGTCTGTTACCCTAACACACTCTCTATCAAAGCCAACGTTTCAACCTTGATACATCAGGACAACATATTGAGCCTCCTTCATTACTACTGACACTACTAACTTAGTGAGTCGAGTATGGAGTAGTTAGTGAGTGAGTTTCAGTCTGTTACCCTAACACACTCTCTATCAAAGCCAACGTTTCAACCTTGATACATCAGGACAACATATTGAGCCTCCTTCATTACTACTGACACTACTAACTTAGTGAGTCGAGTATGGAGTAGTTAGTGAGTGAGTTTCAGTCTGTTACCCTAACACACTCTCTATCAAAGAAGCCAACGTTTCGACCTTGATACATCAGGACAACATATTGAGCCTCCCTCATTACTACTGACACTACTAACCTAGTGAGTCGAGTATGGAGTAGTTAGTGAGTGAGTTTCAGTCTGTTACCCTAACACACTCTCTATCAAAGAAGCCAACGTTTCGACCTTGATACATCAGGACAACATATTGAGCCTCACTCATTACTACTGACATTACTAACCTAGTGAGTCGAGTATGGAGTAGTTAGTGAGTGAGTTTCAGTCTGTTACCCTAACACACTCTCTATCAAAGCCAACGTTTCAACCTTGATACATCAGGACAACATATTGAGCCTCCTTCATTACTACTGACACTACTAACTTAGTGAGTCGAGTATGGAGTAGTTAGTGAGTGAGTTTCAGTCTGTTACCCTAACATACTCTCTATCAAAGCTAATTCTGTGTTTAGTGCACAGAATTTTTCCTGACACAGAAATCCCCTGAAGACCTGAATTTGTATATAGTAGTGTTGACTCTGGAAGCCTATTAACTGATGTCGTGGCAACAGTTACGACCCCTTGACGGGGGACAGTAGTGTTTCCACTGAAATACATTGTTAATAACATTGCATAACATTGAATAGCTGTGAAAATAACTGCTATACAAACTCCTCTCAGTCACAATTAATAACTAACATGTTTAGAAATAAACCTGAAAACTGTCAAATGTTTTAGTAAGTACTTGTCATTAAATTTGTTTATGGCGAAGTTATATTGATTTTTTTTTCAATTTGATCAAAAAACAAACAAGGATAGTGTCATTTCAATCTTTATCAAATTACAAGACATAATGATTGAGGTTATCCATTGAAGTATTTGAGTGATAATTTATTTCAACAATTAATTATGTATATATTAATAGTGATGGGTCGGAACCATTTTTTTTTCGGTTCCGGTTCAGTTCTTTACTGAAATCGGTTCTCGGTTCCCTGTTCTTGGTTCTCATTACTTTTTGAGAAATTCTCAGAAAATTTGTCTAATACCTTTACGTCAGTGAGTTGACAAATTATGTGGAATCAGTCAGTATTTTTGGCGATTTCTCTAATATGAAGTATAATACACCCTACAAATCTATAAAATGACATACAATATTTCCAATAACTAGAGAATTGATAACATTTTATTTATCCTCAGGGTATGATTGTTTACATATTTTGCACAAAGAAAGTATTAACTTTAAATTAAAAAAAGTATAAAAATTAGCTAAATGGAATATAATGCTCAAATTAGTATGCAATTGAAATTTACCTTGAGGAAATTACAAAACTTATAAGCCTAGAGAAAATTAAAAAATTATCTGCCATTTTAGGTCTGGTTTAGTAATAAAACTAATTCAAAAACAAATATCACAACAATTGATGGAATTTACCACAACTAAATTTAACTTACTAAAATATAATTGTAGTACGGCAAAAATAAACAGAAAAAACAAATAGTAATATAATTATTTTTTTTTAAATATATTTTTACTAACTATTGAAAAAAAAAACAAACTATTTTTATTAACTATTGGTTCATTTCTCAATTGTTGATAATACTGAATTAAGAAAATATAAATGCAATTTAACTATTTTAATAAAAATGCTAATGACTCATTTTGTTTAGTGTTGACACAATATTAATCCTAAAAATGTATTTTTCAATCCAATTCCCTCGGTTTTGTACGCAATGTATTTTCATTACAAGTCTAAATAAATATACTCTAAATCTTATGTTCATCATAAAAACCTTTTATTTGTCAAAATTCACAATAAAACTAGAAGCATAGTTAGTTTCAGATTGTTAGATGTGTTTTATATCAGGCAGGAAGTGATAAGAAAGGGTTGATAGGTGGAGCTCAGGAGGAAAGGACGACTGGATCAAAAACTCTTGATCAAAAACTGAATGGCTTTAATTCACTGCTTTTGGTGTAAATTCCTATTCATTAATGTTATCTGCCTCTATTCACGTGCTGATAAGGAAGTGGCCAGACTATGGGCGAATATTTTCTGACTTAGATATTTTTTTTATCTCGTGGCCAAATCACGTACTGATTTAAGGAAGTGGCCTTCTAGTGCAGATATTTCTGACAAAGATATATTGTTTATCTTGTGGCTGGATGTCGATTGATTGTTCTGTTTACTAGCACTTTTCACGCCTGAAACATTTCTGAAATGAAAGCTATCTTCCCATTTACGGTTTTCTAGAAGCAGAATTCCCATCGACATCTTCTGTTTCTTTTGTCAATAAACAATAGAACCGAGAACCGGCTTTAGGAACCGACCCATCCCTATACATTAATATTATATAAATTGAAATTACTAATCTTTATTAATGTATTATATATTCCAGAAATACCACCATTGTCCACCAATTCAACAACCGTTCGTACAAACCTCTCGTTATTCAGATCAGGTAAGTTCAGACTTAAGAGAGCTATTCATGTTAAATTAGGAAATCATTTAGATTGTAATTGCTTAAGTAACAAATGAAAGGCAAATCATTGACAGTAAAAGTACAACTTACTGTATATAATATGTTTTTGGTGCACTTTAAAACAAGAATTTTTGAATAAAGAGCTCACTAATTAATGTACTTTAAATACTAGTTAATACTACACTAGATACTTGTTCATGCACTTTTACTAACATAATGGTTAATATTGCTTCTACAGCAAATGCTAAAAGCAGTCCTGCTTGTAAAAAATAAGGATGTTAAAAGGATGAAACCAAGGTCTACTTAACAGGCGAAAAACATTAAATATACTAATAGTTCATCTGTCACTACAAAAAATAAAAATAATGTACAGCATTAAAAAAATAAGGGAATCACCTTGAAGAGCCCAAATAATTAAAATTTAATAGTATAAACATTACCAATACCAACTATCTATTAAAAAATATTAGAGTGTGTCACAACTGGTTTTGTATCATCTCAAATCTGAAAATCTACACCTTTCAGAAATACTAAAGCATATAAAAAAAAAAAAAAAAAAAAAAAAACTAAAAGACACGGAAAAGTTATTGTCCAAGGCAACTGCTAAAGTAGAAAATGATTCAATGAAACCAATATGACTCTCCGATGAGCATATAAGGCTATATTTTGAAAGTCTGTGCTGAAAGCTACTAGGGCAAAACAAAAATGTCTGTATAGTTAATCTTTTAATTGGTTATGCTTTGAAGTCCTTCCAAGATATAAACAATTCCTTGGTACTAATTGAACAATTAGTCTGAGCGCACGGATAGTTACAGCTGGACGTAGTGAGGAGTGAGGAGGGGGCTCTGTTATGAAAACATTAGCCTACTCTAACAGTTGTCTTGAAGAAGTGTTAAATATCTTTTATTACTATCAACTGATGTTTAATATTGTAATATTTGTTACTAATATGGTTAGTAGCAACACTGTCACATGCACAGACTATTTATTCAATCAGTATCTCTGGAATTTAAAGAGAAGGACATAATTATTTTTCCTGAAAACGACTCCACAGACTTTTAAAATGAAATTGGGACACATTGGGGTATACTGATTTACTACGAGGGGTATCCAAAAAGTAAGTTTCCCTGTTCTGTAAAAAGACGCGTGCGTAACACAGCGTGCAGCTGTGGGCGGGGATATTTAGCGCGGTTTGGTTGGCAACAGGTGCGCCGGTCACTGGCGCATTGTCACGCTGCTCAGTCAGTTGCTGCCCAAACATTATGGAGACTCCACTGCGTTCTGCCGCCAGTTGCGAAGTCCGTAGTGTTATTCGTTTCTTGACCGCCAAAAACGTAACTGCCGTTGAAATTCATCGTCAGTTGTGTCAAGTGTATGGTGAACATGTTATGTCCGTTCAGATGGTCCGTCGTTGGCGTGCAATGTTTTTGGAGGGAAGAGAAAATGTTCATGACGATGAGCGTAATGGCCGACCGGCCAGTTCTCGGCAACCAGACGTCATTAATGCTGTACGAGCAGTTATTGACAATGATAAGCGAGTGACTCTCGATGAAATTATGGGTAAACTGCCGTCAAGTTTTGAAGTTAGCCGGTCATCTGTGCACAATATCATGACAGAAGATCTTCAGCTTGCAAAAGTGTGTGCAAGATGGGTGCCTCGCTTATTGAGCGATGCCCATAAACAACAACGAATGGCTGCTGCCCAGTCTTTCTTGCGATTGTTTGACGATGAAGATGAAAACCTTTTCAGTAGAATAGTCACTGGTGATGAAACATGGATTCACCACTCAACTCCAGAAACCAAACGCCAGAGTATGGTGTGGCAAAAAAAAGGAGAGGCAGCTCCTCAAAAAGCCAAAGTTTTTGAGTCAGCAGGAAAGGTAATGGCTACAGTTTTTTGGGACTGCCGTGGAGTGTTATTGATTGACTATCTTCCTCGTGGCGAAACCATAAATGCAGAAAGGTATTGTGAAGTTCTCACCAGACTTCGGCGGGCAATACAGAATAAACGGCGCGGACTTTTGTCGCGCACGGTTCTGCTTATTCACGATAACGCCCGACCACACGCTGCTCGTGCAACAATGGAACTTTTGAGGAAATTTAAGTGGGATGTTTTTGGTCATCCTCCATACTCACCAGATCTTGCGCCTAGCGATTTTCATCTGTTTCCGGAGCTCAAAAGACACCTTGGCGGTCGGCGATTTGCCAACAGCGATGACCTTCAAAATGAGGTGGATACTTGGCTTAAAAATTTGGCGGGTGAATTTTGTGATGCTGGAATAAAAAAACTACTTCCTAGATACCAAGAGTGTTTAGAAAGGGATGGTAACTATGTAGAAAAATAAGGTATGATGTAAAAAGTTGAATAAATGTGTTTCAGTTATTTTTTGAGTCTTTTTAACTTTTTCATAATTAATGGAAACTTACTTTTTGGATACCCCTCGTATATTGTTGGTTTTAATATAATCCTTTTGGTGGGTGAAGAGCCTCAAGTAATTAACTTGGCAGGACCCACCCAAGGTAACACTTACGGATGTGGGATTTATGTCATTCTAGCAGCAGTATATCTTAAAATGAATTATGAGAAAGAACTTTTTTTCTAGACTTAAAGATCCCAGACTATAAGTGCTATAAATTGCATACAGAAGAAATCCCTATTATCTTCTGTGCTTGTTAATGACTGTAGTCGAGATGTGCTTCAATCCTTAATTATTGGAGGAAGAGCTCCACAGGAAAACAATTCTTCTATTTTTCAAAAAGATGAACATACTTTTAAAAATATAAAATAACTGCTCTGAAGGACTACAACATATATAAAGTTCAAACAAAAGCCATCAAGCTACATTACAGATCAAACATTTTATTAAATAGAAGAATTTTATTCATTAGGCAATTAACATTAATCTGTAACTCTCTTGATGTTAAACTCATTACAACCCTTACAGCTAAGTATTTAAATAATTAATTTAACAAATCATTGCAAACTTGTCATTTTGTATGTAATGCTGCCCACTGAGCAACAAACTATAGTTTGACCTCTTATCACTATCACCCAGGCAACTTGACCACAAACAAATTGCTATAATACACTCGAATTGCCAACCCGCCCACCCATACATGTACGGTGGTATTTGCTCATCCACCCACCTATACACGGACAATAGTATAAGTTCATTATTGGTATACTATGAATCAATATCACTGTATGTGTATGGGTGGGCAGGAGAGTCAATACCACTGTATGTCAATAGGTGGGTGGGTCATTACCACTGTATGTGTATGGGTGGGCAGTTGGGTCAATACCACTGTATGTCTATGGGTGGGCAGGTGAGCCAATACCACTGTATGTGTATTGGTGGTGGGTGGGTCAATACCACTGTATATGTATAGGTGGGAGGGTGGGTCAATACCACTGTATGTGTTTATTAAAATAATGTATACAATTGCTCTAAATAAAGAATGAATAAATAGAAAAATAAGGAAAATATGTGGTGAAAAATCGTATATGATGTTACTAGTTTAAATTAGCGGAAGTACATTTACTACCAATAAAGAGATTACTTTAGATTGAAATATATAGGTAAATACATAGGTGAAATTGAAATATATAGGTAAATACATAGGTGAAATTGAAATATATAGGTAAATACATAGGTGAAATTGAAATATATAGGTAAATACATAGGTGAAATTGAAATATATAGGTAAATACATAGGTGAAATTGAAATATATAGGTTGAATGTTCTGTTTTGCAGAGCAGAATAAAAAGAATTTTCTGTATTAAGTGAGATGTATTCTTGTTGCAGTCAAAATTCAGACTTTTGGAAGGAGGCGCACCTCCGTATTACGATTCTTTGGCAGGTGAGAAACTATCACCTTTTACCCATTAAAATAAGTTTTAAGGTAATATTTATTAGGGGTGTGCGAGTAGTGGTTTTTGAGTTCGAGCCGAGTCGGGTCGAGTTGTTGGAATTTTTTTCGAGTATTGAGTATTTCAGAGCGAGTATTTCCAGAAGGATTTCCTGTTCACCCAAGACAACTGTAAAAGGCAGACACCATCCTAAGCCTTGGTAAATATATACATCTAAACTGAACACAATAATTTTGATTTGTTGTTTGTAACTGTAACATTTGATAAATAAAACTTTTTACTTCCTGCCTTCCTACATTTCTATGTGGCATTATTTTGTTTAACCTTTTTCCCTTTTTCATAGCTAATATGATGTAAGAAAATAAGAAAGTATATTGTTAACTGAAACAATGTGGATTACAAAGATTTAATCTGTTCACTCATATCACAGATAAGATTTTCTATGCAAGCTAATTATACTGTTTCACAGCCGGCCGATATGTTTATCTGGTGATTCGGTTCAAAGTGTACCGCGAAAACGTAGCGAAGCTTGTTGGCAAAAGCTGCATCCAACCAAACTGATGCTAAAATTCAGGCGTCATCGCCAAATGCAGTCATTTGAATTGCCTCCTCTCTCAACAAAAAATTTATTCTGTACACGCCAAGAAGAGTGGATCTGTATTCTGTGGGTATTTAATTCAGTAATAACAAGGTTACAACTAACTGAAAATAAGCTCTGAATTATATAATAAAATTTGAAAATCTGGATGACAAAGACTGTAGTTCAATTGATTGATAATAACTAAGCAGGTTTACTAAAAATAAATTTTAAAGTTGCTTAGGATGAATTAGTTTTTAAATTATGATCGGTAATGAAATGTGTGCAGCTTGAAACTACTTCGATACATGAGGCTACACTGAAAAACAGATAAATAATTATTTCATAACGAAATAACATGAAAACCTGGAGTAGTCGAATGAAAACCATAGACGTAGTTGGCTAATATAATAGGTCTAGCTGATATTGGCAACGAGATGCAGTCTGAACGTCAACTAGTGATACAATGAAGATTTTGGGCAGCTAAATTATAAACTTATGAATATAGACGTTTCATAAGGCTTTGGTTCAATAAAAATTATTTTCTGAATCTCTAAATTCGTCGTATTTTGCTTAGAAAAGGTCTTCCAACATGTTTCTCCCTCACTTGGGTTGATTCGTAATTGTTTTACAGTTTACATCGACGTCAATGTGAACAGGGAACTGTTCATTTAGTTTACGAATCTAAATTATCATACTTTACCACCTTTTACACTCCAACTGTGTTATTGTCTAACCTAGTTAGAAACCTGTTCAAAAATTTGACAGGAAAAAATATCGTATGCGCAAATATTACATATAGTTTTAGCGATCTAAGGTGTTTTCGGAATAATAATTAATAGACGGAATAATTTGACGGAAAATAAATCAATAATGTTGTGTCACATGCTGCTAGAACACCATTACCATATTTTATATGATAAGATACGGTATTTTCTTACGTCAAATCATTGGACGATTTCCTGCTCAGATTAAATACAAAATGGACATCATTGAACTTGCGAGAAATATACGATAATTTCAGTTCCGAAAAGGAGCTGAACGGTTCCTTGCATGTACGTATACTATAACCGAGATGAACTTTCACTTAGAAAAGATGGGAAGTTTGATTCTTGGGATGTAAAGTGACCTGTTCTCGGGACCCTTTTGATTGAGCGGTATTATTGATATGAACGAAAATATGCATAATTTCCATGGCGTACAGATCATTAGATTTGTATCGGTAACAGGTATTTTTGAGCATCTTGAACCGGATCTCTCGTCCCCTTTCTTGGGTCATAATGACACTAACCAGCACTACTGTTTTATTCACGCTATTATAGATTAGGTTACAAGTAACTAGTAGACTCGGACAACCAACATGTGTGATCGCTACTACGGTAACTATTTACAGTGATCGCTACCTTCCCAGCTCTGTTGCTCACTTTGAATTGAACTAGTTCAAAACATAATGAACAAACTCGTTCACTAGGTTGACTAGTTCATTTAACTGTCCTCGTGTACTACCTATTCTTAGGCATATTGTTAGTTCATAATTACGTGTACCAAACTGATAATGTATGATTAAGGGTAAAATAAAACACAAGGAAGTGCACATTTTTTATTTATAACTTATAAAACTTGATCACTTAATTGTCGTCGTGTACTACCTATTCTTAGGCATATTGTTAGTTCATAATTACGTGTACCAAACTGATAATGTATGATTAAGGGTAAAATAAAACACAAGGAAGTGCACATTTTTTATTTATAACTTATAAAACTTGATCACTAGGTCGACTAGTTCATTTAATTGTCGTTGTGTACTAACTATTCTTAGGCGTATTGTTTAGTTCATGATTACGCGTACCAAACTGATAATGTATGATTAAGGTTAAAATAAAACACGAGGAAGCGCACATTTTTTATTCATAACTTAAGATGTAAATATAATTCATAAAACTAAATTAAGATGTAAATCTGATATTTCGTGAAATACAACTACTCGATCAATCTTCGAGTAGTTTTGGAAGCTTCGAGCCGAGTTCA
Source organism: Stictocephala bisonia (assembly GCA_035578905.1). NCBI lineage: Eukaryota > Metazoa > Arthropoda > Insecta > Hemiptera > Membracidae > Stictocephala > Stictocephala bisonia. The sequence goes on from JAQJVL010000006.1 coordinate 820,934, forward strand.
AGTAGTAAAATACTCGATCTCAATACTCAAAGTTTCAAGTACTCGCACACCCCTAATATTTGTACTGATTAAAAAGTTAGCTTCTGAATCAAAAGAAAAGATAATAATTCAGTTAGATTTATGTTTCTTCTGGAAAGTCTTATATATTACCCATTCAGGGGTAGGAGTTATTATTTAATAAAGTAGAGGATAAAAAATCTGAATAGCTTTAAAAAATAAGCAGTAATTCCTTCTTAAAAAAAAAAAAAAAAAAAAAAAATGCCTACTGTTGGCACAGAAATCATATGTACTCGAGTTTAAAGGTTGTTTACGAAGAAACTAAGAGGTCTACGAAAAATCCAATCATACCATTGTTTCCCTTGTTCAGTTGTACCTTATGACATGAGCAATTTAAATTTTATTTAAGTTTTAATATTGGCTATGCTAATTAGAACAAAATAAGACCTGGAATCTAAACAAGTTTTTACTGTATATCAACTTTATACTTTTATTAATCAAAAATCCATTAACATATCACATTTATACTTTAATACATGGTTTTTTTAAGAAAAAAAGTTCTTATCAATTTCTTGAAGCAACGTGTTTTCTTGGCTTCTAGGTAATTACTTGGCCAAATTGTAATTCTTATGAAATGTATCACTTTAAATTAATTTTATTATTAGAGATATGGACAAAAATGAGGGGCAAATAAATGTGATGAATGTAGCCGAGCAAGTGTAGTCATTGTTACTAACTAAGGTCGACTGTTCCTCATAAAGAGCTATTTATTAATATTCTAAGAGCAAGGTCAATTAAGGGACCTACAGCTTTAAGTGGAATCGGAACCACGTAGTATTCGTCTATTGGTAAGAAACTAGAATGTTCAATGTTAATAAGCCTCCAATGGTCATCCAGTTCTTAACATCACTGGCCTGACGATAGGATTTTTCCAAGTTTTGAAAACCCTGTATTCTATGTTGGGGACTTTAACAGTCACCGTAGCCAATGGGGCTACAATTCCGACGATGAGAATGGCAGAAAGCTTGCGGACTGAGCTGAACTGAATAACCGTTTCCTGATCTTTGATGCCAAAGATTGAGCACCTTTTATTCAGCTCGTTGACATTGAGGTTACTCCCCCGACTTCTTCTGCTCATGCGAATGATCATTATGATCAAAGTCAATAAGAAGAAAAGTTCTTGATGCTTTTTCCCACTCAACATAGGCCAGTACTTCTAATAACTAAAGCTTCCAGTAACTGCTGCATCAAGGTGTTATCTACAATATCACCAAACGTTTTGCCCATGCTGTGATGTGGCATTCTCAGTGATATCTCTGAGACTAAGTGTTATGTGATGATACCTTAAAGTTTTCGAATCTTATTTGAAAGGCAGACAACAAATGGTGGTTGTTGGTAGTAGAAAGTCCGGTCTCAAGAGTGTTACATTGGGTGTCCCTCAGGGGTCAATTTTGGGACCACTTTTGTTCTTGATTGCTATTAATGACTTACCATCTTATATGTCAAAAAATACCATGTTATATGCAGACGTCACGACCTTTTATGAAATCGATTGTGACATACAAATTGCCCACAACAGACTCAGTGAGATGATATTAAGATCAAACTTATGGTTTGAGTCAAATAATTTAATTGTTAATGTGGACAAGACTGAAGAAATAATATTTAGTCTTAAACAAATCCCTTTTCAAAATAAACTAGTTAGGCTTTTGGTGCTTTTCTTAGACAGCAAGTTATCTTGGGATGCACAAATAAAAAATATTATCTCTAAATTGTCAAGGGTGCTATTTCTTTTACGTGAGTTGAAACAATGTGTGAGTCACGATATGCTAATTACAGCTTATTATGCGTTTTTTCAACCTCATCTCCTGTACGGTATTAGACTGTGGGGAAATAGTTCCGGAGCAGCTAAAGTTTTTATTTGCCAAAAAAAAGCTCTGAGAATTATGATGGGGTTAAGAAACACAGACAGTTGTGTTAATGTATTTAAGAAACTGAAAATTATGACATTGCCTAGTTTATACATTTACTGTAACATTCTCCATGTTAAGGATAATTTTAATAGTTATAGAAATAGATTGACTGTTCATGAGCATGCAACAAGAAATCAGTCTAACTTAGACCTACCCTCCTTTAGATTGTCCAAGTCAATAGAAAGTCATATTTATATGCAACTTAAACTTTTTAATAAGCTTCCTCACTCTGCTTCATACATGGAATTAAATAAATTTAAATCCATACTCAAAGATTGGCTTTGTGGAATGGCTTTCTATAGGGTAAATGATTTCTTGGAGGATGATCTTGCTGATTTGGTGTTTGATTGCAGTGTTTAAATTTCCACTACCGATTTAGGGATAAGAATCAAATGTCCAATTGTATTCCTTTTAATATGACTCTTGTACGACTTTCTTGTAAAACCTATTTTTAATTTTTTTATTAGTATTATGTTTTAACTTCCTAAGTGTACACTGTTATGACATTTTTTCACTGTGTTGTTCATTTTGTAATTCTGACGATGGCTATTGTAATATTTACTATTATTTAATGTCAAATAAATATCTTGAATCTTGAATCTACCAGCTGCTTAAGCCCAATTGGATTAATTGGGTATCCAAATTCCCATAGTTCAGTCTTTTCCCCAAGGCTTAGATGGAATTTTAATAAACCAATCTGGGAGGCTTTTACCATTAAGCTTGATGAAAGTATCAGGTCCATTTCTCCTAGAATAGTAATGAGAACCGTTTTACAAATCTTGTCTCTTCCATTGATAGAACTTGCATACCAAGAGGATACAGAAAGAAGTATACACCAGGATGGAGTAAGGAATCAGATGACCTTTACAAAGAGTTTAATGCTACCAAAAACTCCAACACAGCTAATCTGCTGCTGAACTCTAGAAAGTACCAGAAGAGAAAAATGGGTTAAAACTGTTGAAGATTTTACCCACAGCAGTAGAAAAGCATGGTCACCTTTAAGGAAACTCTTTAGAGATAAATTTCCAAATCAAAGAGAAGTAGTCCGCCCAAAGGCCTCTAATATAGCGCAATGGATAGTCAACTTATCAAAGTCAACCATCCATCCTTCTGACAAACATTTTGTTTCATTCAAGTTGAATGAAATAAAAAAGAGTCAAATGGCAACCCTGGAAGTCTCCAGAAATTTCACGGAGGAAGAGACGGGTAGACATACATGGGAAGTTGGAGAAATAGGGATGAACGAGTCAGTGATCAGCCAGGGCTTTGCCTTTTATCCAGAACCACAGTGAGGTTAGTATCCAGAATCACACGATACATTAACCTCTTTCCACTTATCTTTTCTGAGATACCTTTCAAACAAAGATAAATTGCTTTCCTTCATTACAGTCATACTCATAAAATTATTGGTTAAAATTTGTTGAAATAAAACTTTAATTAATCTCATTCAGTTCATTCCAGGTCAAGGAATGCCTATGCTTACGTTAATAGGCATATATCTTCAATCACTCAACAAAAACAAAATACTCCTAGTTAGATCTGCTTACTCTGAACTTGTATATTCTCATTTTATTTTGCTCTTTAAAAGCCATTTGTTCACTATTAGTTTAGCCAAGGCACCAGTAACGCCCTTAATTTTCTAGTCCTTCCCTGTTTACATGTAACCCAGATGTGTTAAAAGCCGTATTATGTGATGGGCCAAGGTAAATCTTCCAGATCTAGTAGTTGCTTGTCTTGATTTATCTTCACTTGTGTTTAGTCATAGTTTGATTGTTTATTTCTTTCACAAGCAGAATTTAAAAATGATTGTGTGGTAATGCAATTTTTTCTATTACAATCCTTTTTATGTTTTTTGTTTTTACTTTCTCCCATATGCATTTGCATAAAGTATTGTGATCATCCAAAAAAATATTTTTACAAGTTGGTCTAAAAATCCATTTTAGGGTTTCATGAACCCAAAAAAGTGTTTTTTTCGAAAACATTTTGGTGTCTGTCTGAATGTGTGTATGTGCAGTTCGCTGGAGACCAAACAGATGGATCAATTTTTATAAAATTTGGTATGCTAGTGTATTTAGCAAATATATCCAGAACATTTTTCACTTTTTTGAAATTTTATTTTTTTTTATTTTTATGGGCAAAAAAACATACAAAAGTGGATTTTTTCAAAAACGGCTCTAATAATTTTGATTACATTGTCAGAAAAGATGTGAATTACAATTTGAAATATTTTAGTAAAAATGACATTTTCTCTAACTAGACTAGTTTTTAATCATGGAAAAAACATATTTTGGAATCAAACTGGCAATTTTTAAAGTTTTGATTTTTTAGTGTTTAATATGGGGGAAAGTTTGTGTTAATTCTTTGGAACCATTTATTTTTTTAATTACTGTTAATATAATCAATAATGAACAGACAGGTGATTCTTGTTTTTATCATTTTATCATGTTCTTTTTTCCAGGATGTTTAAGTACATTTCCTATTCTGCATTATTTCATAGCTTAGCAATTAGTTCAGTTAAATACATTTAGCAATTCACTATAATTATAAATTTGACGCTTTATAAAAAAAAATATGCTCTATCCGTTTTTATATCAATAATGCAAACACACTGGCATCTTAGACAAAATCCTGTTGTTCTATAAAAGTACTTTTCATTTTTTGAGATTTCGCTTAGCTTTAGCAAATGTTATGTGTGGAGTTAAACTTATCTGTGTTTCTCATTGACTTATTTTTTATGCACATATTTTGATTCAATTATATTTTTTGCCAATTGTGTTTCAGTTATTATTTCTATTTTAGTAATACGATATTCTGTTCTTTGTTGAAACAGGGTTTTATTGATTTTTCTGGATATAACTTTTCTATACTTTTGATTTTAGTTTGCATCCTTTCTTCTTTTGGAATCCCAGGTTCACTATTACCTGATTTTTTTTAGTTTTAAATTTTTTCAACTCTATTTTATTAAATAAAATATTGTCAGTAGCTTTGTTCACTGCCCTTTTTCCTATTTTTAACTGCTGTCTCTGTTTTGTTAGAAACACATAAGTGTAGTTTTTTTAAGAAAACAATAAAAATAAAAATATAATCAGCAACCAAATGACTTTTATATTTTCAGTCTGTTACTAAGACCATTTAACTATTGCTGTGACAGTTTGGTGAATTTAAAGTTTGAATGTGTGCTAGGGAAGAAAATTAGATGTTGGTCACAAAAAATACTATATATATATATACTGTGCAAAACATTGTAATATTACTCTGTTGTTATTTGTTTGAAAATATAATCATATTCTACCAGTTCCAATTACCATTTATCTTTTATTTGTACTTGAACCTCCAAGTAGTGTTTCTTTATTTTAACTGTCTATTTATTGCTATTAGTAAGAAAGAAGAAAACATTTTGTGATTTGTGCATAAAGGCTGTTTCAATAGCTCGATGTGAAAGTACCCATGTCATAAAATATCTCCATAACATATTGATGCAGATATCTCTTCATTATTAAATATACCTCAGGTTTTGTTTTGTTGTTCAGGAGAACAAGCTGCTCGACGGGTAGTCCAATACTTGGTCCGTGCGTATGTAGTCTACCGTAACTTCGATCGTCCCATGGGGGGAGTTTCTTCTAACCCCGGGCAACAATATTCCGTCCGTGGATATTTCTTGGAATCAGACAACGGAGTGTATCAATTCTCGCCTCCGTCACCGTTGATACAGGTTAGCTGTTGTCTTTTGTACTATTCTTCTTTATGTTATTTATCTTGTGATAGGATATTGAAAGGATTTTAATAGTGGCAAAAAAAGTGTACTAATTACAAGACATGACTGTAAAAACTCATTTCTGGTTGTTGCTCACCTTTGTATGTTGGGAAACTGCTATTTTTTAGCAACCTTTTCTAAACTTGGTTGAAAAGTGGTTGAACATTAACATTTCACTGTGGACTCTTAAACTTTTTTTGAACTGTCCAAAAATTTGAATTACTGTTGTAAAGTTATGTATTAAAAACCTGAGCCATGGTGATTTTTTGATCATTTTTTTCTAGACGTTTCAGACAGAAAGCTCTATTTCAAGTATAAATATGATACAATTTAAAAGTGCCTCATAGTTTGATGAATCATTCATGGTATTGTTTATATAAAATATTCCACGAAATGAAATGTTCCTAAATATCTGTTTCTGATATCTTTCATCAGAAATGTGACATTTTCAGAGTATGCGTCAAAATTAAAATTTGAACAACACAAAAAAAAAATACAAAAACATATATCATGGGTTTGTGACATGCTCTAAAGATGATCAGTTCTAAGTGAAAAATGTCACCATTACATATTTAAGAACATACCATTTTTCAATCATGACATAACTTTATTTATGATTACTTGACACTTTACCTGTTTGTAAATTACTTATGTAATAATTCTAATAAACGAAATGTACAATAAATACTGTATATTATCTAATCGCCTATTTTATGTCAATATTGTAGTCTAGAGAGTTAACAACTAATTTTGGTTGTTAAATAACACTAGATGTGTTCTTTGGGACCTTTGGCCTATAATCAGTGATTTTGTTGAGTGGGTGGGTCATTTTGTGTTATTTGTCATTAAATTGGTCAATTATTGAGTCAATGTTATGCTTTCAGTTGGTTGGTGGGCATCCATTGTTGTATTTAATGGTGAGGGTGGGTCAGTCATCTTTTTTGTTATGTATCAGTTAAAGTAAGACATTGACTAGGTCATGGTTAACCAATGGTGGGTGAATGATGTGAGGACATTGTCACTCTGTAATACTCAGTAGTAGGCTCCATTGCTAAGTCCAAGAAAATGTCTGTTCTGTTTGTTGTGTCAGACTACAAGTCATTACTTCAGTTGTCACTTCTAGTCATGTTAACCCATATTTGCCTTATTGTGAGGTCTTCAAAGCAGGCTCCTATGGACTGATGATGATGTGGTGGGTAGTGAGTAGCAACAGCCATGTCTGTTCCCTATGATTCGGTTGGTAGCGTAGTTGGTTAAAGCCCTGCTTCATAAGCTAAAATATTTTCATTTCGATCCCAATCAGAGTAATGAGAAATTTTGAAAGTGATCAACTGATAACCACCGGCTATTCATTTGTCATTGAGCTATTAATTACTGACATTTTCTAAGGAATGGTCGGCCTTAGTTTGTAACAATGACTACATTCACTTATTTAAACATCACACTCATTCGCAATCCATAATCCCCCATATCTTGATGATATGCGTATTAAGAATAAATAAATTGTTTACGTTTGGTAGGAGAGTAAACTCTGGGTGTGCCTATTTCATCATGTATTGTGATTGTAAGGTACACAGGTGATTTATTAGGTTAACTTATATTAACGGTTTAATCTAATTTTTACATTTTGTAAATATAGTATCAAATGTTTCCTTGTATCCCTTTGGTTTTGGAACATTCTAGATAAGATTTATAAATCGTTTGTAAGAAATGTTTCAACTCATTTTTTGTAACATATTATTACTTAAAAAGGCTTTCTTTCTTACTTAAATAAATGTTATGACATATTCAGATTACTTGTATTATAGTTCTGTTTGATTTTGTTAGTTATATTATAAAGTAATCTATGTTTTGGAATATACTTCAAGATTAATTTGGAAACAGACGTTTTCAATTCAATATTGTACCAAGCTTCCACTTATGGAGTTTTCTAGTGAAGAACTTAACTATATACAGATCAGCTGCACATGGCCAGCAAGTCAGTAGTTGGTTTTTCTTTACAGTAAGTCATTGTTGAGTTATGATGTCATTTATTGTGATTAACACGTCGAATGCGGACGGCACGGAACCGTGCCACAACGATCTCGGCGCGCATGCGCATGGCGCGAAACCGTGCTGCCAGACCATATGCTGTTTTTTATTTTAGTGTGAGCTCAGCTTTTGTAGTAGGTTGATGAATTGTTGTGCGCTCCTTAGTTACGTCCTGACATAACCTAAAATAGTGACAGTTCGCAGAAAGCGGCCGGCACGGATCCGTACCAAGCTTTTCCTTCTATGATCACTTCCATCAGCTCCTAAGTGAAGTTAGTACAAAATCATAGCAGCGAATGTGTTAATAGTGAATCTAGCGATATTGCATATTGTTATTCGTTGTTTGGTGAGTGAGTAATAAAGTTGACAGTGTTTTAAAGTGATTGTGTTTTATTTTGCAAGACCTCCCTTGGGGATATGTAAATGAATAAGAAACACAATGGTGTGGGTATTGCAGCATATTCAGATCTTTTGCATTTATTTATATTTAAAAATTCTTTATTTAACCCTTAATAGGTCGCGCGGTGTACAAACCTCCGCAAGAATTATATTTATTCCTGTAAATTTGTTGCGGTAACTCCTCTGATCCCCTCCACCCGGCATATCCTCCCCCACCTTCCCCTCCACCCCCACAACAAAGAAGAGCCAGTTTAGTCAAGGCCACTGCCGTGGGCGTATCGATCTGTGAGTGGTGCGGTCTATTGTACTCCACGCGACCTGTACCAATAGATATGGGTTTATTATTTAAATATGTAATAAACAACTCTATTTTTAAAACTTTCAGTATACATTTGTAAATATATAAACAGTATTGTTTTAGTGGGTTTTTTTCTTATTAAATTGATATTGATACTTTTCATTCATCTACAAATTGCAGTAAACTAAATTTAAACACTTATTGTATGCTTATGGTTATAGTTTCTTTAATAAATGCATTATTAAAAACTGAGATATTTTGTTTAAATCACTTCCTATATCATTATTTCTATTAATTAAATGAAATATTTATAAATGATTGACATTTATTAGGTTAAACAGGTTAAAATGAGCATTGCGGTCTTTTGTACACCACGCGACCCATTACGGTACAATGAGAGGCGCGACTTACTAAGGGTTAACTTTATGTAAAGTGTCTTGATTTAACCCTTTTAGTGCCAAGCGAAATTTTGTAAATTTGCTGTAAGTTGCCAGGCCCTGACTCACTATTTTGTCCTTAAAGTGCCAGGCTGTTTTGCCATATTTTGCAGAGTTTTCGAAAAATGTTTGTAAAATCGTTATTTTAAATAATAATTTAATAATTATTTTTTTTTTGTTACTAAGGAGATCCATTATTTAAAGATGTGATTAATTTTCCTAGTATTTTTATGTATAATATTAAAAAAATATATATATTAAAATTCTTTGTAAAATTAAAAACATTTTTCTGTTTGAAATGCATTAAAGTATAGACAATTATTATTAAATAGAATATCCTTCATTTTATCATGTTCTCCACTTATTTATGTACATGTAAACCAAATTTCAAGTTGATAGCTAAAAAAAAGTGGATATGAGATAAAAAATAGATGTGTTTACATTATCTTCAATGTCACTCAAGAAACCGTCACTGAGATGGTCTTCATTTTCCACAATTCTAAGAATTGTACTGTCACTAACTGGTGACAGAGATCTCTTCATATCTACTAATTATTACATATAAAAACAATTTACTAAAAATAAATCACTAAAACAACGCACACAGTAAACAAAACACACTAAACAATGACAGTAACTAAGCAACACAACTGGCGCCATCTGACTACTGATCAGTCAGGTGTGCCAACTTCGAAATCGAACTACGACGACGTCATATTACTTAGACACTATATAATGTGATCATCGTAAAGATTGTTTTATCTTGATTAAAAAACAGTAAACATATGTTAATTTCAGATAATTTTTGTATTATTTATGTTTTTTTTTACAAAACGTCCGAAAAATCGGACGCTGGCAATTTAGCGCTAGAAAGCCAACGTCTGATTTTTCGGAAGCTGGCAATTTAGTTATGGTTATTCTACGTCCGAAAAATCGGACGTTGGCACTAAAAGGGTTAAACATAATGACCAACTTGATTCACAATTAATTTTTTGACTAGTTGGGTGAATTTGCTTTTGCTTGGCTGTCAAAATGGATTGTTAAATCATATCTATAACTATTCTAGCTTGCAGCACTTATTTCGTTGTTAAATTAATTTCACCAGATAATTTTACTCAAAATATCTGGTCTACTTTTACTTGCTAAAGAGTGCTCCTTAGTTGAACTATCTTTACAATCTGATTCTTAACGTCTACATTTTTCTTAGAAATGGTGTAAGTTACATCACTTTCCAAATGTCTGGAAATCTTTATTTAGAAGGACATGACTTCAAAAGCCACAAAGTGCTTCTAAAATAAAGTTTGTACATACCTCAAACTTGTACAATGGAGTTAAATCAGGGCCTAAGGAATACATGTAGAATTGTTGTCAAATAGCAGCAGATGTATCATGTATGGAAATATACAAGTGTTGAACTCCTAAAGTAACCGAAATTGAAATGACTGTCCAGGTGGAGATGGTCAATGGATCCAGCAGAAGTACTGTAGATCGTGTAAACTTTTTGTCTGACAACATATTCCTCAATCTAATCTTTTCACTGATATCATGTGCATTTTACCAAAATAAATACTTAGACACCTTCCAAACACTTTTCGCATGCTGATCAGGGAATATAAAGATTCAACCAACTTTGCTGTTTATATCACATCAGAATATTATCACAATTTTGATTCCTCATTTTCATGTGACGCTGATATATATTAACCTTAGTAAAAGTGTAAGTTATTTTATTTAAACGACTTAGCGTTGATTATTTACGCAAATAAGAACTACTTATGGTTTGGGGTTATGAGGAGTATGTTTCATTCACTTTTAATTTTGAACTGATTAAATTATTTGGCCTGTAGTGAGGTAGTCTTTTTATGATTAATTCATTTTCCCAAAATCGTTCATTAAAGTTAAGTCTCTTGATGACAGGATCTTTGTAGTAAGACAAAGATGGTAAAACACACGGAACATTTTGTTTATATCACTATCTCTGTTGACCTACAGTACAAAACACACTGAACATTTTGTTTATATCAATATCTCTGTTGACCTTCAGTACAACTAAAATTTTGCTTTGAGGCATGTTTTTGGTAATATGTGAATTAATGATATCGTAAGTTTACTCTAAAATAGCCTTCATTATATCATCATAAAGAAATTAAGCTATAAACTTTATCAATTCTTTTATAAGAACCTTCAAACTCTGTAACAATTAATCAATACATTAAGTGTAACTATTTAAAGTAGATAGATGTATTGGAGAAGCAATATGTGAAACCTAATCAGTGGGTACGCTTAGTACGGCACCTTCCTGCGTTTTTTTGTAAGACTGTGTGTCTCCAACCGGGATACTTTCTGAATTTTGTTAGAATATGACACTCGGAAGCTTATTTATAAATAAATAAAATAAATATCATACAATATATCATTAGTTGCATGTTTCTTTTAAAAGTAGCTCCTAGCTACAATATTAAGTATGCAAATGTATCTCCATACAAAGTCTGTGATGAAAATGTTACTTTATACAGATTCGGAGTATAGACAACGAGTTTCTGGAGCCACCCAAAATTCTGGATCCAATACCATTCACAGCCATCTATCACAGCGCCCTGGAGGTTCTACGAGAGGGACAACTCAATCTTTACCCAAAAGGAACTTTGATCAACGCTCCCTGAGACAAACCTACATGCACCACCGGTAGTCTCTGTCTTTTACGGTGAAGGTCCACCACCAATGATATTTATAAAACTGAAAATTCAGATCCTCTAACTTAAAATGATAGTACCTTTTCTATGCTAAATTATCGAATTTAGGAGGTGTTTTGAAGAATTTAAACTATGTTTTGAATTATAGTTATAAATTTCAGTCATTTGTATGGTTGGTGAATAAATAAGTAATTTATACCCTTGTTATGAGACTATTCAATTTTATTATTTCTCCATAGTTTTAGCCCTTGAGCTGTATTTTACTGTAAAATAATCTTCAACAACCAGATTGAGCTATTTAACGGAATACAGTAACTGGTAAAGTCCTGTAGTTATTTTATTTTGTATATTGTCCTATTATTATGATTATATAATCATTTAATTATTATAATCATCAGTAGTTAGATTATGGAGATTAACAATATATTATTTAAGACATTTATAAAACTTATTATTACACAAGCAATTTTGTTTTTGTTTTTCACTAAACAATTTATACCCTAGAAACAAAATGTTTTTTAACCTGATGGTGTTGGGCTTTTGCATTGTTTTTTTTTAACACAAAACACATTTAAAGACAACAATTACTTTTCTTAAATGAAAATTCAAAGTTGAGTTTATTCAACATATTTGACTTTAATTAAATTTAAGATTATTATTTGACTTATTGTATTGTCAAAATCAAAATACTATTCAGTAGAAAATTTTGAAAAATTCAATAATATTAAGTTTTACAAAATTGAATTATTAATGTCAAAGGCAAGTCAATTTTGCTATAGTGGGAACGGTACTTTAAAAACTAACGCCATTTTCTTAAAAATGTTTCCCATGACAATATCTTTTAATGTAAGTGGATAGTTTCAGCTAGATAAAAAATGTACATTTCAGTAAAATAAATTAATGTTAAATGTAAAAAAGTGAAAATGGATGGTGAAAAAATGACTTTTTTTGATATTTTCAATTCTGTATTTGAAGCAACTATGATCTTAGGACTGTTAAAAACTACCAAAGAGTTCAGAGATATCCTGCGTGATTAATTGTAATCCATGCACACAGAAAGATTTCTCATCCTATGCTAGATTTTGTGTTTCTAATTATCAACTGTTTTGAGGTCCAGTAGTGGAGCTCTAGTTTAGTCCTGTACCGGGTCTTTTGACCAGTACATTTTTTTCTCTACGCTTTCGTTTGCGAGGCTGCCCGAGATTCGTACTTGCTCTGTTTGCTTTTACTTTCGTGGCCGTTGGCTCGGACTCTGGTCTGTCCGTGATTCCAGCTCCTGATCTGTCTGGTTGGCGTATTCTTTGTCGTCTTCTCGACTTGACTTTCCAGCACCTTCCTACGTTAGTCCATGCTCGGCTAAGATTGAACTAAACGTAAGTTGTTTTTAATTTCAAACACCTAATCACCCTTTTGGTGAAAACCTTTTTGTTTGATAATAAAATTTTATCTTGCAATATTTAGTTTTTGTAACAGTGATTCTTGTGTTTTTTTTATAGGTTTGAATTACATTTTCATGGTTTGTTCGTAAATCAATTGCAAGACCAATTGCTCAATTTTGTATTTTGTCATTCATTTCACTAATTAAATCTCGTATTTATGTTTTATTTTAGATTTAAATGGTTTTTCTAAGTCTGCCAAGTGCCTTCACCAAGTTTTATTGATTATTTTTGCAATTTTATGTTCTTTTCAGGCAATGTATATTCAGTGCCAATAGCCTAGATACCTTTTTAGTCTTTGTCATTTTCCATATTCTTCCACTTTCAATATTCATATTCCATAATAATTCTGTTAAATAATTTGTAAAATACTTATTTTGTTTCAACCTGATTTTATTTTTAGAAAATTTTGAAGCCTAAAAAGTCTTGTTTGCTCAAATTATGGTCTGAAACTCTGTTTATTCAAGTGGCCATTTGTTTTTACCTCTTTAACTTTGTTAATTCTTATTATTTTATATGGCCTATTACATTTTCTGATTCTTTTGTAAAACTGTTTCTTATTTTTATGTTGTAATTTTGTGTTCTTATTTTTTCCGTGGCTGTGTTTTTACTAACGTGCTGTGTTTTGGCTAGACAATTCAGGGTCCTCGAGTCAGACGGTGGTCCTCAGCATGCTGCCGGTGCACCATCTGCCACTTGGACTATGATGGCCTGGCCTGGGGACCTTGTGAGATGAGTAGAACTTTCTTTCTCGATCCCATTCTCCACCTTTGGGATGTACTCTTCTGTCGTCAGGTCAGTTCTTTCCTTTTTGTCCCTAGCGGCTGAGCTGGGGGATGAAAATTTTTGAACATTACGCTGTCAAGATTTTCATGATAAAAACCGCTAGGCATAGGAAAAAAACTGCTAACACTTTTGCTACTATGAAACCACAGCCAAACCACTATTAATAGGCCATATTTATTTTTGAACATGTTATATTTTTTGAAAAGTTAATTTTATTGAATATTAATTAGTTTATTTTTTGTTGTTATTTCTTAAAATTTGTTATTATGTGTTATTTCTGAATATAGCCCAGAAACCCTTGTAGCATCTACTTCATCGCAAACTGAAACCTTTGCAGTGAGTGCACTGGAGGGTATCCACGTCATTGAAGCGGACATGGGGGATGTTATTGATGAATTGAAGCACAATTCTAATATGGCTTTCGCACATGCCATTTCGGGAGACTTTACCCATCACAGACATATGTCAGGAGGTGTTGCTGTCACCTTCAAAACGAGGTTTGGAAAACCACAATTAATAGATTGCTTATCCAAATCCTTGGCATATCAGAAAACACCTGAGGGAGCGGGGGTATACAGTCTGGTGACTAAACCCAATTTTAATGTGAAGCCATCTGTGGACAATTACAACCTAGCCTTTGACGATTTCACTGAAGATTTCAAAAGGAGGGGTTTCGAAACACTGATATGTTCCCCAATGGGATGCGTGCACGATCTCATCAACCTGGACCACTTCGCAATCAAGATTAATCAATTCCAAAAAATCACGGGAGCGACTGTCATCATTGTCGCCAAGGACGAGAGAGGAAATCGAGTCACGAGAAACCGACTTCACCACGATGAGTTTATAAAACAACTTAAAAATAAAATAAAGAAACATCTCGGTAGTACTGAAAATTGGTATAAACTTCCTGATGAAGACATACAGTTGTATATAGACAACATATCAATTCCCACAAGTACTCTGGTTTTGGATCCTGTAGTAAGCCACTTACTGGTAAAAAATGAATCAACGGAGGAAGTGGATAAACTGCTTAAAGACCTTGCAGTTGATACGTTTGACTACGTCTTGGCACCAGTAAATGATCGCAGTGATGACAGCAGAGAGGGAGGTGCACACTGGTCACTGCTGCTATATACTCGGGACTCGGACACATACCATCACCTGGACAGCCTAGAACCAATGAACAAAGTACATGCGGAGGGGCTAGCGGCCCGGCTTAGCGGAAATCCCGGCGTAGACGTTGTGCGGCGGCGTTGTTGTAGACAGGAAAGGAGTGTTGAGTGCGGTGCTTACATGCTACACTTCATCAGCCAGATATGCTATAAGATAAAAAATAAGTTATCGATTCAGGATGATCGTAGCTTTTTACAAAGGTTTTCAGTAAATAAAATATATGATGACATTGTACATTATAAAAATTTAAATCAACTTAAAGAAAAAACAGTTAAACAAAAGATTACATTGCTTTCAGACAGTCATGGTCGTGGTCTACGCCACTTGCTGCAGGCCAGGTTGGGTGGAAACTGTGAGGGGTTAGGTGTAGTAAAGCCGAATGCAACCCTGGAAAATGTAGTAAGGGGCCTATACAGCGAAATTTTAAAACTTAAAGGCAGCGATCATCTTGTAATCTTGGGCGATACTAATAACATTGAAGCTAAAACTGATTTTAATATTAAGCCAATTGTCAAGGAGCTTGCCGATAAAACTAAACACACAAATGTGATATTATGTACAATTCCATTACGATATGACAAACCCTACTTAAATAACAAAATTAGAAAAGTAAACATTGATTTGATTATTGAATCTCTTAAATATGAACACATAAAAGTTGTATCTCTTTCAAATTTTCTATTGAACAACTATACCAACAAAGGCTTGCATCTAAATACTTGGGGGAAACAAAAGTTAAGTAGGTTAATTGTAGAGAAAATTAGAAGCCCCAAGTTAAACTGAAAAGTTACGACAATGAAAAACATTCTGCTACAGTTAGGAACAAAACTAGCTTTATCTCAGACAGTAAAGTAATAGAAAATAGTGATCTTAACACACTAAAAATATTACATATAAATATTCAATACCTTAGAGATAAGATTGACATTTTAAATGTTTTTCTTCAACTAGAACAGCCTGATGTAGTTCTATTGAGTGAACATGGCTTGAAAAAAGAAGAGTTGTATTGTATTAACTTTCAAGAATATGAGGTAATGTGTGATTTTTCAAGATGTGAGCATAAAGGTAGTGGTGGTTTGGTAATATTAACAAAACGTAACATAAAAGTAAATATAATAAATATGAATAAATTTACCAAAGAAATGATTTTTGAAGCAGCAGGAATTGAACTAGTCTTAAATAAAAATGCAAAGTTAATAATATTTGGTATATATCGCCCACCACACCACTTTAACGTAGATTGGTTTTTTAATATTTTTTACAAACTAATATCTAAGTATTTAGCCAAAGATAAGAAATGTCTGGTCGTTGGGGATTTAAACTTTAACTGGCTATAGCATCTCATTGCATTGTCCTTAAAATATAAGAATTATAAAAGTCCCTAATGACCCTTGTTAACTAAGGTATTGTATTCTTCAAAATATAAAAAATTGATTTTTATCATCACGAGTTAGACCTATAATAAATATTAAACAGACTCTACTAAGGTGTAAAACTGCCTCTCCAGTGAGTAAGCAACTTACATGAGTATAACTAGCGAGGGAGCTTGGATATACTGTGACCTGAAAAAGAAAATAGTCCGAAATGTTAGTTTAGTTGAATTCTTTTATCATTTTTGCTAACATGGTCATAGTAACACATTGATCAGAACCCCGACAATCAGTTTACTTTAAAGATAGTTGAAATCTTTTTTACCTAACTGTAGTGATAATTTAAAAATATCAAGAATTTCAAAACACAAGATATCAGCTGTATTTAAGACGCTTTATGCAACAAAAGCTTTTCGACATGGCCAGTACATTTTGACCCTTAGCTGACCATATAAATGCATCTTTGACACCAGGGATCTAATTAACATCAAACTCACAAACTTTTTTATTTTTTAAAGATGAGTTACTCTTCGTAATGCGTACATAGAAATTATGTCACAGTATTCAAAAGTTTACAGTCCTATGATAAATAGCATTATTAAACAGTTTATTAACATAAAATTTTGTAAAGATCAATAAAGTTTGTTAGAGAAGGAATTAGATGCTAGTTTTGACTGTTACTTTTAATCATTCTATAGACTGAAAATACAAGGACATGTCGGACTATTTTTAGAACAATAGCGTTTTTCTTAACTTACACGATATACATTGAAGTGTACGTAGGTAGTGTGCCTTTGAATGGTTTAAATCAATTTAGAGTAAAACAAGACACATTAACAATAAATGTCTTAACGGAAAAATAACTAAAATTGGATCCTCAAAGCCTGTTCTGGGCAATACCTCTTATAACATTACAAAATTCAATAGAAAACTTAGTTATTTTATCGACGACGCATTTGTTTTCTATTTTAAGTAAATTCTATTAATTCGAAACTCATATTTACCAATACAAAATTCCAATTTTTAAACAATCAATAAAACTATCAACGTAGATCTACTACAGAAAACAAGCTTTGTAATTTTCTCAAACAATTAAAACAATCTACCATATTGTTTGAACTTCCATTTACAATGGAGGTTAAATAGCCTGGAATAAATTTGAGATTAATACATAGGAGTTATGACAATACTCATAGAGCCATGATTAACAACTGTCAAGATTTTATTTTCTGTTAGAAACCCAAATTACAAATAGCTATTTATTACCAGGGTTATTATACATCTCTTGTCCTAAATATGGAATGACTTGTGGATCTATTTGTTAAACATTTGGAAAACATCCGATACAAACAATAAAGGCTAAAAGTTATGCGGTAATAAAGAATTTCATTGCATCATTATTTTAAATCTTTGATATTTTCAATTGCCATAATTCTATATTTGATTACTCATACTTGTATATAAATTTAAATTTTTACATCAACATTTTCCATTTAAAATATCACAGCAAAAACTAGCAGCACGACAGATTAGAATACTATGGCTTCCATAACTATCCAAATGTTTAATAATTCCCAGTAATTAACACTAGACACACATAGACAAATATTCAAAAATTACTCATCTCAATTTAGGAAAGAGCTTGTACTTATTAGTTTTTAATATACTTAATTAGTTTATAAAGGATTCATGACTTGGTTACATATTTATTTTTATTATTACTAGCAAGTTTTATTTGATTGAATATGCTAGCTTATTAATACTTGAATATAATGTTTTTAAAGCGTTTAAATAAATATCGTTATTGCCCGTTATGCTTTCAATTTATCATTTAACAACTAAAAGAGTTGATATTACGCAAACTTTATTTACTTGTTCATTTGTGAAATCAATTTAGGGTACTATTTGTTAGTTTGTTTTGTTTTCTATTAGATATTTTTAGGAACTGACATTAAAACTGGTCGTATAATTTTTACTTAAATTTAAATTTCAAGCAGAATTAACATTTCAATAACATTCTTTCAAATTTATCCCAATTCAGAACCCCTTCCCTCTTATTTAGCCTTTGAGAACATGGGATGTGGCTAAATGCCGTGATTCTGTCCCTTCTTTAAGTCATATTCTTTATATGTTGTATTGGCTTTATCTTACCATGTTATTGGATTCATTGAATGTCTGCACGAACGCCTTAAACACTTGCATGATTGATTATGTTGTTTCTAGCGTACTTACTTTAACATATTATAATTGTTTTAATTGTAATTATTGCTATGCGAATGGCTTCTGTACCTAGTTTTATACATTTATGCAAATACATTGATTCTTACTTACTTCAGAGTTTTGGTTTCAATACCTCCTGTCTTCAACTATACTACATTTAAATCCCCGACACAGCCATCTAAATGGGTTATCTTAAGGTTTAATCTGTTTTATGATGTAGATACAATAAAATATTCAAAATATAAGAAAATAATGAAATAAGTAGACTTAGAGACCTGATGAATGAATTTAATTTAATGCAGTATGTTGACTCCCCAACTAGAGTAACGGGCTCTTCATCCACTCTAATAGATCATGTGCTATCCAATGTGGGCTGTGAGATAATACAGGTACAAGTGTTAGGAACAGGTCTGTTGGACCATTATGCACAAAAAATCACCCTCCTTTTTAAAAAATCCCGCACAGACAACAACTCAGAAATGACACTTGTTTGGAAAATTTGAACACTCTTAATTTTCTATTAACAAAAGAAGACTGGAACCCTCTAAAAGAAATCTCTGATGCTGACCAGAAACTGAATATATTTTTCAATATTTTACAGTACCATTTCTCAATTGCTTGTCCCTTAAAAAAGGAAAGGAATAATAAAAATCATAATAGTAAAAACCCTTGGTTAACTAAAGGTATTGTTATGTCTTCAAAAAATCTAAAAGAACTTGATTTTAAAAGAAAAAATAATCCATCACGAGAATTTTTAGACTCTTATAATAAATATAAACAGATCTACCGTAAGGTGATAAAAACTGCAAAAGCTCTCCACGTGAGTAAGCAACTTACAAGCAGTGATAACTTAGCGAGGGATGCATGGAGAATAATCGACTCGGACCGGAAAAGAAAACAAGTTCCGCAACGAGTTACTATGCCAAGTCCTGAATGTTTTAATCATTATTTCTCAAACATTGGTCATAGTAAACAACAATTGATAACGGAGCCCCGAAAACAGTCTTACTCTAACAGATTATGTCCTGATAGTCTGGCTTTGAACCTAACTGACTCCGGTGAAGCATATAAAATTATCAAGAATTTCAAAAACTCAAATTCAGCTGGATATGATGGCTTAAGTAACAAAACTATTCGACACTGTGCCAGTTACATTTGTGAACCCTTAGCTGACATTATAAATGCATCTTTGGCTCAGGGACTATTTCCAACTCAACTCAAACAAACTATTATCCGTCCCATTTTTAAAGATGGAGATACTAATCTTCCATGTAACTGGCGTCCAGTAGCAATTATGTCAACAATTTCAAAAGTATATGAGCGAGTCTTTGCAAATAGATTATTAAATTATTTATTTCAACATAATATTTTGTGTAAAGAGCAATACAAGTTTGTGAGAGGAAGGAATACGACTGATGCTATGGTTGACTTCGTTACCTGTGTAATCACTGCACTAGATGAAAAATACAAGACAGTGGGACTATTTTTAGATTTACAAAAGGCGTTTGATTGCGTAGATCACGATATACTTTTTGAACGTCTTTACTTGTTAGGAGTGAGGGGGGTGCCTTTGGAATGGCTTAAATCATATTTAGGTAGTAGAATCCAACGAGCACTTAACAATAATGTTCAGTCCGGAAATTTAATACTAAAATTTGGAATCCCTCAAGGCTCTGTCTTAGGGCCAATCCTTTTTATCATTTACATTAACAATATTTCGGAAATAGTAAATAACTTAAGAATCACATTATATGCAGACGACGTGTCTCTAGTTTTTAAAAATAAATCCTGGAATAATCTCGAAATCGATAGCTTTATCCAACTAACAAATCTTTACCAATATCTTAACAGTAATAATCTTCACGTAAATCCCACAAAAACAAGCTGTGTAAATTTTTCCAAACAAATTAAAACCGAATCAGACCCGACGATATTTATGAATAACTTTGAACTTCCCTTTAACAAGGAGGTTAAATACCTTGGATTAATTTTTGACGATAATATCTCATGGAAATCACATATCGATAGCCTATGTTCCAAACTGTCATCGCAGTTGTTTCTCCTCAGAAAATCCGCAAATTACAAAAACGTATTTATTACCAGATTAATATATACATCTCTAATAGAATCACGGCTAAGATATGGAATTGTTTTGTGGGGCTCTACTTCTCGTTCAAACTTTTTAAGAACCTTCCGCATACAAAAAAGGGCTATCCGAATTATGGCCGGAATAAATTAAAGAACGTCATGCAGATATTATTTTAAATCTTTGAACATTTTAACCTTGCCATCAATCTATATTTATGAAACTCTTACTTATTATAAATTTAAATTTTCAAACATTGTAATGGACTCAGATATACATAATTATGACACCAGGCAAAAGAACCAACATAGACAGACCACGCACAGATTAGAAATTACTACCTGGCTTCCACAAAACATAGGTCCAAAATTGTTTAATAAATTGCCCGATGTAATTAAACAAGAAGGCACATAGACAAAATTCAAAACTCTACTACATCAATTTTTATTGGAAAGAGCTTGTTACTCTATTACTGAATTTTTAAATACTTAATTAGTTTATAAATGGATTTATACTTGGTTATATATTTTATTTTTATTATTTACCTAAGCAAGTGTTTTTATTTGATTGAATATGCTAGTTTATGTTAATACTGAACAACTAATGTAATTAAATATTATTAATGTAAAATATCCTAATTTGACGTTTGTTATACAATCTTACTAATTGTCAACAACAAATAAAATGATTTGATTTGATATTTATTTACTGTTTCAAAATTTATTTTTAACTCTGTTTAATTTGTGAATGATCTATTTAGATCTAGTTGTTAAGTTTTGTTTGTGTTTTCTATTTTTTTTTATTTGTATTGTTTAGTGAATTTCTGATAAACTGGAACTGTCGTATATTTTATTTTTTTCCTTAATTTAAATTTCACCAAAAGGGAATCGATTTAATAACGTTTTAAAATTTATCCAATTCAGAGCCCTTTACACCGGCCTACTTCCTAGCCTTGATGGAATCATGGGATGTGGGCTAAATTGCCGAATGATTTCTTTTGTTCAACCTTCTAAATTTTAAAGTCAATTCTTTCATATTGTTGTATTTTTGGATTTAATTTTTTCTTTACTGTTAATGGAAATTACAATTTTGTAATTTTTTGGCTTTTCTGCAGATAGGCTTAACTATTCTTTGATGTTACGTTATGTTGTTTTTTGCGTTTCTGTATATAATATATTTATTATTGTTTTAATTGTAATTTTGCTATTGCGAATTGTGGCCTTCTGCCTAGGTTTTATTTACTTTTTGCAATAAATTGTTCTTTTCTGTCCAGCTGCCGGGTTGTGTTTTAACCCTCCGAGTGCTGCCCGTGAACCTATCATCACTTTCTGGACTTGAGCCATCCCCCGACACAGCTCGACTTCCTTTATTTAGTCGGGGATGGGTCTCATTCCCATCTAAGTTTAATGCTGTTTAAAGGATTCGTAGTGGGAGACCTCACTAACTAAACAAATCACTGAAACAAATACAGTACACTCTTGATACTCCGACATTTACTGGTCCGACACGTTTGGTAGTCCGACGCCACATCAGATGACGTCACTACGCCAAAAGGGCGTTGGCCGCGGGCTTTTGTCTGTACACTGGTTCCTGGAAACGCTGTTGTGACAGATTTTATCATGGCTGATAGCGCGGAAATTCTAAGAAGGGTGTACGTAGTGCATTCAGTTTATCTTAGAAATCATAACTCTCGTGAATTACAATTGACATTTGGTAATCCGACGTTTTTGTTAATCCGACACACCGTCGGTCCCTTAACTGTCGGATTATCAAGATTAAACTGTATTCAAATTATATTAGAAATAAGTTTGTAATGTAATCAAAGCCTGTATGTAAAATATATAAATTTTACTTTTACATTAATAAATCATTACTCTACACTCTGAACAGCAGTGATTTGAGGTGGTTGCATGAAGTAGTGTCTCACCCATAAGGGCTGTAGGGCAGAGCCCCTCCAATAAAATTACAACAACAAATTTTGTCTATAAATATCTTTCAGGCTACAAAACTTATAAGACTCGATGGACATAAGCATTCAATATATTTTTAATGAGTAATATAAACCAAAACAAATGTTTTCAGGTTGGTCTGTACGTGGAGCTCTTGCTGAAGCACCCGCCACTAGCAACACTAAAGGATAGGAGAGACAGTATTGGGAGGGGGGAGGGTATCTGCAAATGTAATAGGAGTGTTTGGGCGCCGTCCGCCAGGCTGCCGGGTTTGGCGTGGCTGGAGAATCAGCTGTTTGATACGGCAAACGACAAACTGCATGGTTTGACGCTTGCACATATTTTATTGACAAAATTTATTTTATTAATTATTTGGTATGTGTTGGACATTGATTGTGATGTCGGTTTAAAATTTTAAACTATAACTAAATACTTTATTATTACTTAAATACGTCAAATTTGCATATTTGTTATTATAGTTAACAAAAAACATAATAATTTGGGATTTACTTTAAATTTTAATTTTTTTTCCGGGAAGAATCTCCGGACCCTCCACCTTGCTTGGGAGATTTTCCACATTCCCCTTCAAAGCCCGGGTCATGCCGCCCCTCCACACTTGCAGTACACCAGCCGCTACTGGTTGCATGCCCATCTGAAACATCGAGTTTATGACTATGCTGTTACTTTTATGCTTATTAGGTTTAGTTTATTTTGCACTAGATGCCATTTCCTACGATTTGCATTTTTATATACATAAGTTTTATTTATTTTACTGACAATTACAATTGGTTTTGTTTGTATATTTGATTGCTCAGTATTGTTAGTTTGTTTATATGTTTAAATCTCGTTTTGTGGAAATATGTATGAACCAGTTCTAGTGATATTCATAAATTAGGTTATTTATATCATTAGAATCTAATTTATTATAATTTTTTTCACTCCTAAAGAAAACACAAGAAGAGATTATTATTTCTGTTACAATCGAAAATTTCTATTTCAATGTTTTGCTTAATATTACAATAGTAGTATATGTGAACATATTATTTTTATGTTTTATAACTTTTGTCTAACAATAATTTATTATTTTAGAGTAAAAAATCACTTGTTTGACATGTATTTTTTAAAAATTCTTTTTAATTTACGCATAAACTCAAATAAATGTAGGCATTTTTTTTTAATTAATTAAGAAAAATATTTATGTTTGATATATTTCTGAGTCGCTAGCCAATAAAAATGTATGCTTACTCAATCTCAGAATTGTTAAAAAATTATACTAAACAATTCAAGTTTGTAGACTGACAGCTCTCCAAATATTGAACATTTAAAAAAATATTATTATTATATATATTAAAATTAAAATGATTTATTGTAAAATAACGTTACATAATCACATTTTACAATGTACACTGGTAGATAGTCTTGTTTTGCTGAAAATTCTAGGATGTAGAACTTATTAAATGCAGAAATGATTAAAATAGTCTAAATTTCCAAACATTCATTATCTTATTCATTATTAAAAAATATATTTATAATAATAAGCCTTTAATTAAATTAAGATATTTACACCATATAGGTTTAACTATACAAAAAGTATCAAGAAACTGGGTTACGTTACGTACAATATAATCTTCTAAATATTCTTTTTCTGAGTAACATACATTAGAAATAAGTAATTATTTTAATTTTCTTTCATATTTTCCATCAGGTAGGTTTTTTAAATGATCTAGTATTTTATTATAGATTTTTAAAGCCATGTAACAAGGACAACATCTGTATTTCTTTAGATTGTGGGTGGGATATTGAAATAAGTGTTTCCGTGTTGTGTTGTAGTTATGATTAAAATAAATATTTGAATTTGTCACATCTTATTCGGATTCAAAAGATGAAAAGCCTGTCGCTATGCAATATACATGTCAATAGCTGGAACATAATGAAAACAAATTAACCATGATTTCATTACAATCCATTAGTACATTGGAGACTAAGGGTGAAGCAAAGTGGTTTTGTGTTTTACAAATTTAATATCAAATGCGTTAGTTAAGAAGCAAGATTCATATACAGCCTTTAAATATTATGCAGCAGTGAATAATAGACAATGCCAAAATTTATACTTAAATCGCAACCTGTATCTTTTTTATAGTGTTATGGAGTCGGCACTGGTGGCGCAGTGACCCAGCTACTTGGGGACAAAGTGTTTGGGAGATTGTAGGCGATAGGTTGGATGCTCGGTCCTCTTAATAGCGACATGGCGTCCGCTCAGTGTTTGCTATCGGCGTGGACACTACTAGAGAAGTCTGGAGTGTCCATGTTGGGTGGTAGTCATTATGCGGATGTTGTGTGGGGGAGATAACTGAGTATCAGGCTTGTCAATTAGCTGAAAATCAGACCAGCACTACGTGGTTGGGATTCCTCGTAAAGCTGTAGGTCCCTTAGTTGCCCTCGCTGTTGGGCTATTAATAAATTGCCCTTTCAGAGGAACAGTTGAATTCAGTTAGTAACAAGACTACACTCATCCACACTCATCTTACACTCATATAATCATTAATATTCGCCTTAAAATACCAACAACATTGTGACGGCGTCTCATATGTAAGAATTGTAAGTATTTTTGATTTGCCGAGTTATTTTTTGGTGGCAAAACCTATAATATTCAGAAATATGGAGGAGGAAATAGTTATGGCCCCGGGTGACCAGCTCTCCAGTTTAATGTTGCAGGGAGTTGTTCCTTACATTCCTGTAAATGTTGTTAAAATAAGCAGTAAGCAGTGATTATGGAAATTCAATATCTACGCTGTTCTATCTTTGTCTCTGTTTAGAAAGTGGACTTAAAAACATGGTAATTATGATTTTCTTGCAAATCTCCTAAAACAAATCTATTGTTTTAAAATTAATATTTGTTCAATAACAGCTCTGGAGAATCCTATTCTGCTAACCTACCATCTGACGCTTTTTATTATTTTACTCAGCTGTAAATATTGAGTTTAATTTTTAAGTAATTTCTTGAAGATATGGGAATATATAAGGGAATTTTTGGTATTAAGATCTTGTAACATGTATTAAGTGTAGTAGCCATTTAGAGTTCGATTCTAATTTAAATTACATTTCTTTAACTTGAATTCTGTAGCATTTTGTGGATCAGTATATAGAGTTATTTTCAAACCGAAAAAAAGTGCGACTTAAAATAATTCTTTGGAATTTATAGCTTAAATTTACAGTTCACAAGAACATGTAACACTATCTTGTCCACAAACCACAACAGAGTCATGTGTCAGACTGCCGTGGTATTATCTGTTTTTCTCTGAAACCACACTAAAATCTCTGAACTGGTTTTTTGATATCTCTGGGTGAGGTGTAAATACATGTACACAGGTCTTAAAACCTGTGTACATGTACAGTATTTACAAAGTTACAAAAATAATGCTCTTGCAATAATTTAAAAAAAAAATGTATTCCTAAAATAAGCAGAAAAGTTATACTTTGAACTCCATCTCTGTCTAAGTGAAGGTGTTTTTTTTATAACAAAGTCTCAAGATAATTAAATATTATTTATTTGCATTTGGTGAATGTAGTAGCCTTGTAAACATCTTAACAATAAATTATTTGACTAATGCCTTACAAAATGGCGGTTATTCAAAATTTCTTTATTATATTAGGAGAGATAGGACATCAGCAAACTTACCTAAGAAGCCCACTAACACCACAATACTTGTAAACAAATACAATAATATCACATGTTGAACAATCAGTTTATTTTATTGAATAACAATTACTAATCAATTATAGGATATCTTTTTAATTTAATTTGTTTGACCTTGAAAATGTCAGTTAAGAGGTCACCTAAGGGTATGCAAAACAAATCTCAGTTATTTTCTATGAATGTTTTTTCTACTCTCAGCGCAGTCCCCGCTTAGCTTCACTACTCTTAGAGTAGGCCAGTGGCACATAAAGTTTATACAACTTGTGATATTATTGTATATGTTACTGCTACTGTGATGTTAGTGGGTTTTTCTTCTTAGGTAAGCTTGCTGATGTCCTATCTCTCCTAATATACTATGGGACCGTCTAGATTAAAGTGTACACAATTGAACCCTTTGGCTGTAAAACAACGATATATCGTTGTTTTAATTTTTATCGAAAACTGCTTCACAACGAGATTTCGTTGCACAAAGTTTTACTCAAAACTGCTTTGAAACAATATATCGGTGTTGCGTAAACAATTCATAGCGCTGTTATTTTTTGGGTTATCCTTGTGAAATTTGTTTTAATAATAACAGAAGTAAATATATTTTTTCATTTCATATTATTTTCAATACCTAATTACATATGTTATGTTATACTATACATGTTTGGAAAATGTCAACCTGATCAGCTGACCATTGTGGTCTTTGACGTAAGGTAAAGTAAACATTGCAATGTTTGTTTATTCTGTAATGTGAGGTTATTATTTGTGCAAGTTGTTTGATCTATTGTTTCCTTCAACATGAGTGGATGTATATCACCAATTAGTGATTGATGAACTTGAGATCACACATAGTATGTTTTAGTTGTGGACTAGGGATGCACCCAGAAGAGTGCCTCATCCGCCATTTGTGCCAGTGAATTTACGAAAAAACACTTGTGTATATATTGTAGGCTAAATATTTTTGAAATGTTCTTTTTATCCTTAAAACATAATTATTTTAAATCTTCAATAAAAACAATAGCAACTAATGTTTATACAGAGTGTCCCGTAAGTAACCAGCCAAACTTCTGGAGGTCATTCCTTGGGTTAAAACAAACAAAAAATTTCATATGTACAAATCGTCTATCTGCTCCATTATCCGGCTATCTGTCTGTATGTGTTTTTTACTAAAAACTTAATATCTCTAAAGTTATTTAAGCTAAAACCATGAAAATCTGTATGAATGTTGATCTTAATAGTGTTCATGTACTATTTAAATTTCATTTGTTTACAGCAACCCTTTTCAAAATGTCGGCCATTTTAAATTGTTAAAGCCAAATATCTTAATAACCTTAAATTTTACTAAAACATGTATGTTACAAAAAAGTTTAAGAATTTATTTCTAAAAATAATTTTATAAAAAGTTTTGAGATTGAACAACTATTAACTGAGATATTACAATTGTTATCAAATAAAAATACGCTTGATATTAATAAAATTGGAAACTTTAGTAAAGTGACATTTATTTACTAAAAACTAAATACAGTAGGAGTAGGTCAGAAGTGACTTTTATTACAACACAAAAACAACAGTAAAGAAAAACAAAAGGAAAAAAATACTAGTTATCCTACAACATATGCTCAAAGTGCCCACTATCCATGTTTATGCATCGTTCCAGTCGATTTCTCATAGAACTTCTCATTCGTTCAAATACACCCGGTTTCTGTCTAATCGTATTGCAGCCATCCACTATTTTTCCCTTAACATTTCAATACTTCCAACAGGTGTTTGGTATACTAAAGATTTAAGGTAACCCCATAGAAAGAAGTCCTGGGGGTTTAAATCTGGAGACATGGCAAAAACCACAAAAACTATCTCAAGAACCCCTTAACATCACTGTTTTTGTTTAGTAATGAACTCCAATCAATAACAAATAAAATAGGTGTTTTCTAACAACGAACTGTCAATATTACAGTCAGCTGATAATCATTGACTGTATGTATTTTCAATTTCTAAATCAGCTGTAAACATCTATTTAGCACTAATCTAATTTTTAGTAAATAAATGTCACTTTACTACATGACACTTTGAGCAAATGTTGTAGGATCACTAGTATTTTTTTCTTTTGTTTTTCTTTACTGTTGTTTTTGTGTTGTAATAAACGTCACTTCTAACCTACTCCTACTGTATTTAGTTTTTAGTAAATAAATGTCACTTACTAAAGTTTCCAATTTTATTAATATCATGCGTATTTTTATTTGATAAAAATTTTAATATCTCAGTTAATAGTTGTTCAATCTTAAAACTTTTTATACAATTATTTTAAGAAATAAATTCTTAAACTTTTTTGTAACGTACATGTTTTTGTAAAATTTAAGGTTATTAAGATATTTGGCTTTAAAAATTTTAAATGGCCACCATTTTGAAAAAAAATTTTGAAATTTAAATAGTACATGAACGCTATGTAGTTCAACATTCATAAAAATTTTCATGGTTTTAGCTTAAAAACTTTAGATATTAAGTTTTTAGTAAAAACACATACAGACAGATAGCCGGGTAATGGAGCGAGATAGACGATTTGTACATATGAAATTTTTTGTTTGTTTTAATCCAAGGAAAGACCTCCAGAAGTTTGGCTGGTTACTTACGGGACACCCTGTATAAACTGTATGTTGAGCATAAACTAGTATAATATACTTTTGATCACAAAAACCACGTAAGTGACGATTTGTTATATTTCTCATAATACATTTTGTAAATTTAGTGGAATACTCTTGAAATGTTCAGAATTTACATTTCAAAACATTTGCTTGAAGAAAGTAATAAAGAGAATGGCTTTATAGTAGTATAAAATGTGTTTTTTTTTTGTACAAATAAAAAAAATACAAAAAATGTTTATTAGTATTTTGGTAGCAACCAAAATATTTATATGGAGTTATAATGAATATTTCTATACTGGTAAGTGTAGCCAATTTCATTCACTAATAAAAAAAAAAACATTCCACTAATATTTTTCAAAATAAAAAAAACTAATAAAAAAAGCATAAAATACTTAGATTTCTATAAATGTATGCAAAATCAAGAACTGTATCCTAGCAGTTTTCAGAGAAATAAAAATGTTCACCCAAACAGCTAAAGGGTTAAGTTTGTCAGAATGTTGGTGGAAAACTTTTGTTGGTGTTTATTTTCAGTTACAGTATTGGAGTTTAACTTTAACGCTAATGTATCAATATTTGATAATGGACTTGTAAAAACCTGCATCACCAAACAATAGCATTTAGTACCAAAAAGGAATATGGCATGTGCACATAGACTAAAGGTCTTTAAGAAAGGATTTCCGAAGCATTACATTGTTTGCTTTCATATATATATAATACAAACAAATCTGTGATAAAATATTATCAACCTTTTAACAAAAAAAACCATATGGACTTTGTAAATTGTAAGGCATTCATCAGATTAAACTTTTTATGTAACGAGAGTCATGCAACACTGGTGTTAAGAATCCAGTTTTCATAAGTTGATTGTCTAGTTAAGAAGATCGACTTGCTTGAACGTTAACTTTTAGGTAACCTTTCAGAATATAAATGTTGTACTTTACCACAATTACAATCTGTAAGGCAGAATATAAAGAGATACTTGTATCTCTCATCTCATTAAAATAATATAACTTTACAACAATTAATGTTAACCTGACATTGGCAGCTGGTCTTTCATTTAGCAATTAAGTGTTTTTCCAGTGAACATCATGGTACATAATTATTTGTATTTTTGTTCATCAACATCAACTTTGATATCTTTCTCTTTGTGAAATAAGAATGAGGTTAATTGTTGTTTCGATTATAGAATGATATATTTCATTATAGTGTGCCACCAGGATAGCTACAATTTTCATGAAAATATTCCATTAATGTTTCATAAGGATATATAAATTATACAATTAACTCTAAACTCGAGATTGTCTAAAGTTAGATGTAATTTTAACTCTTAATTAATAATAATTTAACTATCTTTTGATTTAAATAGAATTATAAAAATTAACTTAGTTATAGAAGAAGCTCTTCAAGAAATAGTTTTAAGACAAGAAAATTAGAAGGAGTTGTTGGTTTGTAGATGACGTAGCCCTTAAAGCAGAAACCAGAGATGAAGACCTTAAAATATTACTTCTAAAATTAATGGAAGAAGCTGGGAAAGAAGGATTAAGAATTAACGAGGAGATAGCAAAATACCTTCTTATTTCAAGAAAAAATCAAATTGGCTATAGTAATCTTCACATAAATGCAGTCAAATTCCCTAAGTTCAGAAAATTTAAATACTTAAAGGTAAACATTTCTCAAGACAATAAAGAAGAAGTGAAAGCAGCAATGAAAATTTGTTGGTCTTTATAAAAAATATTGAGCTTCAAACAACTCTGAAACTGACCAGCAGTCACAAGATCCCTAGGAAGGCCTAAATTAGGTTACAGGACCAAGTACTAAAAGACCTTAGACGAGTAGCAGCAACCTGGGAGCAAGCTCAAGGCAGGGAAGATTGGAGGCGCTTCATTGTGGAGGCCACAAACCTACTTTGGTTTGTGTAGCCACAGCGGTAAGGTAAGGTAAGATACGATTTTGAAAGGGTATAGTTTAGAATTTGTATTTCATAATTTTGTATTTACTTTTTTTGTAGGTGGTGAAAAAGTACATATGGATTTCTAATGTTTTAGCTAGATTCATTTTGGTCACATACTAAATGTATTTAGAAACAAAAGTATCAGTAGGCTTCTTAATGTAAGAATTCTTAAACATTTATTGAAAAGAATACATAGGAGATATGGCGTCTTTGCATACACATTGTCTTTCTTTCCTCAAAGTTCATAGAGTGAAAATGTAATATGAAACAGCAGCAATTAATATTACAATATTGAAATATGACTGGTAAACTGTATATAACAAATGAAATAAAACATATTACCAACTAAGTTTGAATATCAGACTTGTGAGCTAAGATTGTTTGAGCCATGGGGTCATTAAAAAACTAAAAAAAAACCAAATTATTTTTGTTATTTAATTTTTTTAGTTTTTTGAACCGTCATATTAAATTAATTTTATGTGCATGTAATTTTAGAGCAATATTTTACGTTTACTGAATGTTTCTAGATTATACGTTCTTTTTTTAGTTTTGTTGATGGTTTGGTCCCAAAGTGGCCAGAATAGAAAGGGGTATATTGTATTACTTAATAAAATGAGCAGGTGCTATCGTATATTGAAGTAGGCTTAAATATTTATTTGGTACTCATTAGAATGACTAATTTGAAAATCTTATTAAAAATAGCTAAAATAGGAAAAAACCTTAAACACTTGCAAATAGTAAAAGTGAGGGGAAAAAATGTATCTTTGTAGGTTGTTGTAAACTGACACCTACAAAGATACATTTTTTGACACCTACAAAGATACATTTTTTTGACACCTACAAAGATATAATTAAATGTTGTAAACTTTTAATTATAAGTGTTATCCTCTGGAGTCATTTCACAACTATTTAATTGTTTATCTCCTCAAGAACAAATGTATGAGTATAGATTTACGAGTAGTTATGCATATGTGTACAAGATATGTTTGTGTTCATATATTTTGATAGTTTATCAAAATTTAGATCAGGTCAGTGATACAGGGTCAGTTTCAGGTCAAGCAGATAGTGACAAAAGTTGATTGCAAGGAAGTAGTGGGTAGCTTCTTAATCTGTCGTTAGCTTCTTATTCAGTTTAGCAGTTGCTTTTGCATGTGTTCGTGTCGTCAGTTTAATTGGTGTCAGTGTTTGTGTGTAATGCGAAAATGAATGATTCTACTGAAAATATGAAGTGGAGCAATATGACACTAAGTAGTAAAGTAAAATATTTTATTAATAATATAACCGTTGAACCAATTTTACTTTGCTATGTTACACCTTTGGCTCTGGGACAGCTTGCGATTCAAAATCTGTTCTTGGAAAAGGCGTGTCGAGTTAAACTTAGGTTTTCTGATGACATGTGCTCCGCTTTGGCAGTACGGCAAACACAGAACTACACTTTAGAAGAAACAAAAGTTCAGCAGGCTGTGGCAAACATATATATGTGGAAGTCATTACCACATTTAATCCCAGGGATTGTGGTTATATTCCTTGGCTCCTGGTCCGACCGGAGGAGAAAGAGGAAACCTTTGATCCTTATGGCAATGATTGCAGAGCTACTGTGTGCTTTATGTGGGATGATGAGTGCTTTCTTTTTCAATGAAGTATCATTGGAAATGACAGTTTTTCTGGACGCCTTTTTCCCTTTCTTATTGGGTGGTGGAATGACAATGTCAATGGCCGTTTTTAGTTACATTGGAGACATAACCTCGGAACAATCAAGGACTTTAAGAATTGGTATTGTAAACATATTTTATTTAGCTGGGCATCCCCTTGGGACAGCCCTCTCTGGAATCTCTTACAAAGCTATCGGGTTTCAGGGTGTGTTTGGATTATCAGCTGTGGTATTTATTATTGGTATTATATATTGTTTATTTCGTATTAGAGATAGTAAAGCAATGCCTGTCAATGAATTGAATTTGAACAATATTTTAGAATATCAAACTCAAAACAAAACACCAGTTCAAAAGGATAATAATTTTAAATGTAGTATTTTCAAAGATATTTTTGATTTAAGTCATGTAAAGGACACATTTAGTGTTGTTTTCAAACCCAGACACCATAATTTACGATTAAGATTGATTCTCTTGATGTTAGCTCTTCACATGATTGATGGACCAGGTTATGGTAAGTGTTTGTATTATAAGTATATTTTCTGTTCAGCAAGAGTTGAGAGTGAAGCTCCACCCACTGCTGGTGTAACAACTTAGGTGCTAAGCTGATTCACAGGCGGTCACATGTTGCTGTAGTGGTGAACTGTCCTTTCTGCCAGAGTGTAACTGACTGACTGCAGACTGGGTATGCTATTGAATCAGTCTTGTAAATCAAGGGTCCACATGGAAACCCTCTTTTTATTGGCCGACGCTCTTATGATAGCAATAGTCTAGGCGGAGGCTCACTCTCAACTCTTGGCAAACAGAATATAGTTATTGTTGCAATTTTAAAGATAAGAAAACATCAGCACATTTTAAATAGATAAATGTATTTTTTTATGGTACATATTGAACAATAATTAAGTTATCTCATAAAACTTTAGGCGATATCACTTTTTGGTCCAGGTTCTTGGTAGTTACTGTACTTTAATAAGTAAAAAATAAATATTAAAATTTTTACAATATAACGACTTGCAATATTAATCACATTTTTTAACCTTTTCATAATATGTTTATTTTGTATGTTACTGTTTCTTTAATTTGTTTTATATTTACAGAGCCATAAGAACTGTGTTTTTTAAATTTTTATTTATCGTTTAGAAAAACCTTATTTAAGACATATGAAAGTTGTCAAGTGTACAATTTACAAGGTACAGTAATCGCATAACATTATATCGTGATCCACTTAAGGTACTAGAGTATAAAATATTGGATTTCTATAAGAATGTGCGAGCCCTATTCCTATGAAAAACCTCATCGATACTATAATAACATTCCTTGACAAGCCAAGCTTCTAATTTGTTCTTGAAATGTTTTGATTCTAATTGACATTTCAATTATTATGGTAATATGTCAAAGAATTTTTGGCCAACATAGGATGGTTTACTTTCAGTGAGTTTTAGGCGGTGATATTCTGAAAAATTAGTGTTACGTGTGTTGTAATTATGTTGTTTTTTTAATTTAAATGTATTAATGTTTTTACAGTAAAGGATGCACTGAAGTATGTATAATGATGCAACAGTCAAGATATCGTTATTTACAAAACCTCTTTTACATGACTCGGAAGGTTTTAGATTTTCAATCTACTGCAATGCTCTTTTTTGCAACAAAAATATTCTACTACAGTTTTTTACTTGATGAGGATCTCCATAATACTATTTAATAATTTATATATGGAAATATGAATGCATTATAGCAATTTATGGTAATTGTTGTACTTCCCAGTTTAAAGATCCTTCTTAAAAAGTAAAGTCCTGAGGATAATGTAGTAGAAAGATGTTATATAAGAGTATAATATACAGGGTGGCTGAAAAGTAACATGTACCCCCTACTAACTTTTGTAATACTAAAAATATTTTATTTCAGTTTGTGGCAACCTTAGATATGAGGGACTACATTTTAAAAGTCTTAATGAAAGCATTTTAAAATGTTCCTTCCTGAAGGGGGTGGGGAAACTAAAATTTTTTAAA
The DNA here is from genome assembly GCA_035578905.1 of Stictocephala bisonia. Taxonomy (NCBI): domain Eukaryota; kingdom Metazoa; phylum Arthropoda; class Insecta; order Hemiptera; family Membracidae; genus Stictocephala; species Stictocephala bisonia. The sequence continues at coordinate 855,469 of JAQJVL010000006.1, forward strand.
AAGCAATCCTACCGTGTGACCCCTCTGATAAAAGAGCTTGGTAAGACGAGAAAGTTAACATAAAGAAAAGTGAAATCGGACCATACAAAATAAAATGGCGGTCAAATTTTACTATTAAAGGGTTTTGATTTCAGTTGAAGCAATATTTTTGCGTAATTAAATGCTTGGTTACTCAATATTAAGATTTGTAAACGCTATTTTAGGAAGTAGGCGTTGAGGACATCCCTTAAAATTAAAAAAAATCATCATGTGATACCTCATTTTGCAGATTTAGTTTAGACGAGAAGCTGTCATTCATGAAATATTTTTGACAATACTTTCCAAAATGGCAGCTCAAAAAGATAAGTAATTAAAAGTTATGCGAGAGAAGTGTTTAATATGCCCTTACCATTATTAATTATGTTTTTTCCTTACTGGTTTTAAAAGTTTTGCTAAATAAATAGAAGCTTTCATTGGGTTTCCCAGATGTTTATCCTTTCCTTTTGAATTCTTATCTTTGGAAAGGAAGGGGGCAATGTTCACTTATCACAACCGTTTAGTCGAGTGCTGCAGTTTATGTCTTGGTGTTTAAGTGTGTATTTTGTGAACGTACCTTTGCGGATTTTTTTGTCTGTTACTCTTCCATTAGAGAAAAATGGTGTTTAAATTGAATGAAAGAGTTGAAATAGTACCTTTATTTCGCCAGATCAGAACTTACCAAGCTACTGCCAGGGAGTTTAATCGGATTCATCCTGAACATCCAGTTTAAAGAACTGCAGTGGCTAACTTAATTTTAAAATTTCAGCGCACTGGAAATGTTATGGATGACCATAGATCAGGCCGACCTGTGGTAGAAGAAGTAGTAGAAGAAGGTGTTTTGGTGCAATACAATGTGAATCCTCAGCAGTCAGTAAGATCTGTGGCACGAATCCACAATTTAACAAGATGGTCAGTACAAAAGACTGAAAAAACACAAATTTCATCCGTACAAAATACAGCCTGTACAAGACCTTATGGAAGATGACTTTGATATAAGGCTTCAGTTTTGTGAGGTGATGACGGACAAGATAATTAATGGAAACAGATCTTCATTCAACATCCTGTTCACAGACGAAGGCTCTTTTACTTTACACGGAGCAGTTAACAGACATAACAGTCGATATTGGTCACAAGAAAACCCACATTGGTACAGAGAGAGTCATACATTACATCCTCAACAGTTAAACTTATGGGCAGGAATATTAGACAATAAAATAATCGGCCCCTTTTTGATAAATAGAAATTTGGATGGAAACATTTACCTTGATTTGTTGCAAAATTAAATAGTTCTGGCAGTAAATCACGTAGTAGTAACAACATTCAACCCTGATGGAACTGCAATGTTCAATAGAAACCTCATAGTGTATCAGCAAGATGGGGCACCTCTACACTATGGGTTGAATGTTAGGGCTTACTTAGATGAAGAGTTTCTTAATCGGTGGATAGATCGTAGGGGTTCAATTGAATGGCCAGCTCGATCCCCTGATTTGAATTCGTTGTACTTTTTTCTCTGGGGCCATTTAAAATCTGTTGTTTTTCCACTAAGACGTGTATGGGTGGGAAGGTGGGTCAATACCATACACGTAGCAATATAGTCTATGGTATAGGTGAATACCGTACACAGTCTCGAAATTGTAGCAAATAACACATGACTGGGAACCAAACCGTCGTAGGAGTAAGCTGCGGGAGGAAATTTAGAGTGATTTGTTAATGATATCAATAGATTCTGACGGAAGTTTGTGGCCTTATCTTTTACCGTAGGAAACTGTAGTAAGCTTGGTCTGTGAAGGGAACTTGTTCAGACAGAGTATGGGAACTAACCAGGAGAATACAAGGCTGTCATCACTGAAAATACTTACAGTCTAGACCAGATTCGAACCTGCACTTTTTCTAATCCAAAGTTATTTTTATTTGTTATACTTAGTTTTCAAGGTTAAGCGCACAATATAACTTAACCTTGAATGGGTTGAATGTTACATCATTACAAGATCAAAGAAACAGAATTCTAGAAGAATGCAGAAGAATCTCCAGAAACAATGGAAAACGTCAGAGATGCATTTGAACGTCGACTGTATTATTGTATGAAAACTCAAAGAGAACAGCTCCAGTATTTAATTTAAGGTAATATTCCCATTGAAATTATTTGTTCTAATCAGTGTCATAATTTTTTCTTCTTTCAAAACTTTCACTAATACAAATAATTGTATTCTAAGTCCTGTATTTTTTTTTTTAATTACCTTCCTAATATTGATGCATTAAATCCATTTTTACTTCAAGAAAGACTATTTCAGCTACTTACTCTTTGAGCTGTCTAAGGGCATCCAACAATTTTAGTCAATTTTTATTTCTCCTATTATCTAGACCTTCAAAATAAGGTATTGCATAATAATGTCTATAAAAATGTAGCCATGAGGTGCCCCCACCCCACCCCCAACTTTGGTCACAAAATATCTACAAACATTGCCTCAGACATAAATTTAATATTTTTTTACATGAAAAACATCACAGAGGGTTAATTTTGAGCAACTTCCCTTTACTGCCGCCATTTTGTTTGGATGGTCCGATTTCACTTTTCTTTGTATTAAATTTCTCGTCTTACCAAGCTCTTTTATCAGATGGATCACACAGTAGGGGTTGCTATTTAAAATTTTTGAGCTGTCCCCCACTTCCTTGGAAGTGAACTGTACAACTTCCCAAAGTTTCATGGTGTCCGATGAGTGGTTTAGTTATGTATAAAGACCAAACATAAGTACATTTATTTTTATATGTATAGAAAATGTGGTTTGATAAAAAAAGCAAATGTAATATGAATATTGGTTTGCTTTTATTACATTAACTTTTTTTACATGTAATATTGTACTATATAACTTTTAATATAGTGTTTTTCTTTAGGGGAATTTACCTTGATTTACCTGTTCATGAGAATCCGCTTCAACTGGGACGAGATTCAATATAGTTACTTTGCCACATACATTGCCATCATTCATATTGTAGGTGAGTGTATGTCTCTAGAGTATTGAATTGTTGACTATACTATTCTTAGTCTTTAACAGAAAATACAATGTGACATTTTTTTTATTTCAGGGACTGCTGTATCAGTGGGACTGCTCAGCCACTTTCTCAAATTTGACGATGCATTGATAGGAATAATTTCATGCATGAGCAGGATTCTGGCTAGCTTCATGTTTGCTTTTGCTCATGCTGAGTGGCATTTATTCCTAGGTAAGTATGTGACAGAGTAGGTTAATCTTAACTTCGTAAGACCTCAAATAAATAAATAATTTTTTGCAAAAACATTCCTCTATCTGGGTTCAAAATGCTTTAACTTTTGCCTCTTGACATTAAAATATTTATTAGTATTTTCTCATTTTCCAAAACACCTAAAAAAAATTGTTTATTGATTTAAATGATGTTGAGTTCTTGTTATCTATATTATACTAGTTTTGATTATAAATGTAAATGATGTGTCTACCTAATTGAAAAAGTTTGGTTAAGTTATTTGGTTTAATGGTTTAGCTATAAGTCCACTACAGCCGACTTGATCAAATGAGGTGTTAAGAAGAGTGGACTATTTAGTGTCTGTAAGCTACAGTTTGGTATGTACTTTTTTTGTCTTGAGCCGTCATTGACTGGATGGAGGTGGCTATTTTTCCTACAAATAATATAGTATTACTATTATTGTAAACTTTTGTGAAATAAATTTATTATTACTATACTATAAATAAGTATCCTTCAAATAAAGATCAGTTTACCATAGTAATATTTTTATTAATGTTCAAATTGCTTTAAAAATTTTATTGTTGTTAATTGAAAAGTTAATTAGTCGACAATTTCAACATTCATTTCATATTAAAGTAGTTTCATAGGAAGATGGCATACATTTATCACTTTGGATGATTTCAGCTCCTTTGTTGGATATTTTGAGTGGTGCAAACGCCATTGTCATGAAGTCCATGGCATCTAAACTAGTGCCTGCTGAAGAATTAGGTAATATTGTTTTAATTGACATTGCTAATTAAATTTTTGGAGAATTGAAGTATTTTTTCAGTTATGACCTCAAAAATACTTGGAAACTTGCTTGAGGGGTGTAAAAGAAGGTGGGATTTTTCTGCTTAAGAAGCAAATTTTGAAGCTATATTTAAAAATGAGCTTTTTGCTGTTCTAATACTATCCACTTAAAGTTTGGATCTATCTATACTTAATGCAGTATGTTTAGTATCATAAACTCTCATTTTTATGTATTTGTCGGCTTTATTATATTATTTGTTCATATTACATAGGAAATACAATTTTTGATATTGGTACAATAATTAATGTTAAATATTAGATATCTTATATATGGACATTTATGAATTTAAAAAATACGGCTCAAGTAAGCTGGGACACGAGAAAAATCATGTAAATAGGGGACGGTCCCAATAAAATCTGGGATTACTACATTAGTAGATGAGACAAAGTGGTGAATATATACAGTATTTAAGTAGTGAGCTCATTACTTTACTAAACAAATACAGTATGGTACAACTTTAACAAATATGAAATGAAAGGTAATAGACATATCTGGACTTTTATTGCTTAAATAAGTGGGTGACTCTATCAACAGTTTGGTGGTATTTTATCCATCGGTAGGGTATACAATAAGTCTTGTGGAATAGTGATAAAATATTCTAGTAAACTTGAACCCCAACTCTCTCCTAAAACAGACACTTCTACTCAGCAGCCTAGTTAACACTGTAAAAACATGTTGTTACATTTATTAGAGTATCAGAAACGTTTGCTCTTAATGTAAGAACTTTCTTATTATCAAATAAGATATGTAGACAGTGTTTTAAGGTAGATTCATTTTTCACAGTAGGATCAATTTTATACTTTTTTTTAAAGAAAATTCCACTTGCCATTTCACATGGTCCTACAGGGCTGTGCGTGAATTGTTCAACGAGTGAAGTACCGATTGTTAGCTCGATGGAAATTTGAACCTTGCCAGCCACAGTCCGAAACCCTAGCTACTGGATCGGCAGTCCACCATGCCGGCATTTTTATCAAATTAAGAGAATGACAAATTATTTTATTTTTTATTTATATGGTACTTTTATACATACATTTGTAAGCTTGATTCAAAGATCCAAAACTAAGTTTCCAAGACTAATACAACATGTCCTTAACTTGATGATGTGTTCTTGACTGCAATTCATTGAGACACATTAAATCCAAAAGCATGAACACAAGTTTTTTTCACTATATGTTAGCCCATTGCTTAAGAGTTGGCAGAGGCTGTCAGCCATGTTAGTTTTAATCCCATAAGAACAATGTTATTTGCAAACTGGAATTATGATCACACATATCTAAATAAAACGGTTATTTTTTAATAGATTTTCCCAACAAATTGCGTTTGATCAAAAATTAAATTGCATGTTGGAATTGCTTTGCAAATTCCTATTTAGTAAAAAAAATATAAAATAATTAATTGAAGTTTTTATTTTACTTATTTTTCAAAACTACGTGTATGTATTCAAGATATCAAAAGCAAACCCAATGCACAATATGATAAAGTTAATAATGACACCTTATATACAACTTTTGGTGTTAAAAAGGTCTGATCTTTAAAACTCCAACTCCTAACTTCATCATTGATGTTTTACATTGTTGTAATGATGTTGAATGTTGTACACTTTAAAACTTCAACTCCTAACTTCATGATTTATGTTTTACATTGTTGTAATGATGTTGAATGTTGTACACTTTAAAACTTCAACTCCTAACTTCATAATTTATGTTTTACATTGTTGTAATGATGTTGAATGTTGTACACTTAAAATTTTCAACTCCTAACTTCATCATTGATGTTTTACATTGTTGTAATGATGTTGAATGTTGTACACTTTAAAACTTCAACTCCTAACTTCATCATTGATTTTTTTAGATTGTTGTAAAAATGTTGAATGTTGTACACTTTAAAACCCATTTTTAGTGATTGTAAAAATTTAATTTTTTAGTATGACAAAATTGCATCAACAAAGGTAACTTCTCCAATGCTTTATTATTTATTGCAAATCTCGTTTTGTTTATAGCATTATAGTTATAAAAGAAATTGTTAGTGAGTGTTATTTTATTGTTTCAAATATTCCACATGTAAAAAAGTTATATTAATGTGTAATGTTATATAATTAGATAATAAATAATAATTATTATCAACTACAATACAATTAAAAAAACTACATATTCACCAAACAATCTAGCATATTTTTAAGACCATATATCTGGGAATATCGATAAAGAATTGTTTTTATTTTATGCTGGAAATGACTTCAGGAAAGGTGTATTCCTTGTTTGGAGCCTTTGGATCAGTAATTCCTTTACTCTATGGGCCGTTGTTTGCTTTCATCTACGCCAATACTGTTGACTCCATGCCAGGAGCCTTTTTCGTCATCGGAGGGTTTCTCATCATACCTGCCGCTATCATCTTTGGGTTGGTACATACAATTTCAATTAGTTAAGGCCTATAAAAATGTACAAACCAGGTTGGAGCTAACTGTTTACATCTTTACTTAATTATTGTAACTAATAAAGGACAGTTTCCTTCCAAAAAAACACATAAACCATTGTAAATGTCTATAAAATAATATATCCACTTTAAATCCAAGGCATGATGTTTGTATTGCATCGTCAGTAACTTAAAAAAAAAAAAAAAGAAAAGAAAAACAAGTTTCTCTTATTGCCCATAATTATTTCTCATTATTAAAATATTATATCTAAAAGTTATAGTTAATTTAATAAGGGGTTTGTTTATTATTGGCTATATAAAAACTAAATTTACAAAACAAGTATGAAATATACGATGAAATGTTTTTGATGGCATAAGCCATCAATCACCTGCCTATTTTTGCATTTTATTTTAATTTGTATTGATTATTAATTCATAAGTTTTTGTTGTACGTTAATACCACTTTATTCGTTTTCTTATCATGATTATTGAAAAATTATCTTTTTTATATAATATTCTTGGTTTTATTTAATTATGTTAATTTTTCAATACCTATTTCACCAAATAACAATGAATATTTTATATAATTTTGCACCATAATATATCACACTGAGATATTAGTCAAGGGTCATACATACATTTGAAGAACACGTTGGCCACCATAAATTGTGTGCCGAGTGGATGGGCAAAAAACTATAAATGTGAATGAGTTGAATTCAATCAAATATTCTGAAGGAAATTTATGTCTGTAAATACTTTAATTATATTCATAATTAAATGAATTGTTGGTTAATAAAAAAATACATTTTTGTTAGTTTAAGTTATCAACTTATGGCCACCTTTGATGTATTAGTCAATTTATTATGAAAAATCAATTAAAATTAACATTTTTAGTTGTAACCGTAAAAAGGATACATTTAAGTTTCTGTTTGGTTAATTTCTAAAGTTCTCTAACTTTTAAAATCAATTTGCTCTCAAAAACCTTTAGTATCTCTAGTTATAACTAGCTGGAATATTAAAAATCTGAATTATGATATTTAGTAATATAATTATTATAATCGATAATTATATCCAATAATTATATCAACTCCATTTGCTTTATTATAGCTGAAGAACACGCCTCACAATAATCATGTACAGTTATTGTTATGGTTCAGAGGGTCCAAAATAATGACTCTGTGGCTACTGTCACTTTTATTCATACTCACAAAATAACTAAATTACACACTACAAAATATTTGCATTTTTAAATTGCTAGACAGACACTATTTTAGCACTTGTAATTAAACTAGTATTATTTACAACAATTAATGTAACTTAAAACACTTGAGATAGTGTTTCTCACTGTTCATGAAATATTACTGTCAAACACTATTACTTCAACTGCAGACTGAAGGCATACTTCCACCGGGACCAACTGACTCATTGGCTAAGGGGTGCCTTTATATAAGGTGCCTCTTCAAGTCTAAAAGGTTCCAGAGCTGACAAGATGGTTCTGGAAAGTGGATCTAGGTGTTTCTGGGTGCCATTTGACTAGGTTGTGGCTCTACCTACAGACAAATTACTGCCATTCTAGCACCATTTAAGAGTAACTAGATGGTTCAGAGACAGGGAGGGGGTACAATTACCCACATAATGTTTCCTGTAATTGCTGTGATCTATGATATTACACTGTAAAAAAAGATTTACTTTCAGAAAACCTATTTTGCATGATATTCTGCAAAATACCCATACACTTACAATGGTGATTACCCACTCACCCACCCATAAACGTACAAAGTTAATGATCCACCCATCCTCCCTTACACGTTCAGTGGTGTTGGCCCACCCGTCCTCCCATACACGTTCAGGAATGGTTGGCCCACCTACCCATCCATACACGCTCAGTGGTGTTGGCCCACCCGCCCCTCCCATACAAGTTCAGTGTTGTTGGGAACCCATCACCACTGCACGTGTATGGGTGGGCGGGTGGGTCATCACCACTGCACGTGTATGGGTGGGCGGGCGGGTCGTCACCACTGCACGTGTATGGGTGGGTGGGTGGGTCATCACCGCTGCATGTGTATGGGCACCTTCATTAACTACAACGTGTGAAATTAAAGTTTATAGTTTCAAAAATTATGTAATGGCCGGCCACCTGTTTAACATCGTCTCTAACCTAATCTAACACAGACCCTGTGTGATATCAACCTATACTTGCATCAAAAAAAAGAATAAGGGTGGTAGTGTGTCTTGTATTCAAGGAATGTTCATAAATTCGTCAGAATGCAGATTTAGTTTTTGGTTTCTAAAGAATAAACAATAGTAATGTCTTTTCAGGTGGCTGCACCAGCAGACAGATTGAGGATTACAGCCTTGACCGAGAACATCGTCGAATGTAACGTCGAATCACTAACAAATGTAGTTGAATAAAACAGACTGTGAATATATGTGAACTATTGTTTTCATTAAATATCAAACCAAACAGTTCATTCTACAAGTACATTCTCCATTTTATTTTAATTAGTTTGAATTAGTTTATGTTGTATTTGATTGAAAATGCCAGTAAAAGAGAAAATTACATTATTTTTCAGCTATAGGTTTTCATATTCAGTGCACAAAGCATCTTGCTCTGGTAGATCTTTTACAGTTTGAATTTCTTTACTCATAACTGGAAGATGAATATTTTGGCATTCAGTGCACAAAGCATCTTGCTCTGGTAGACCTTTTACAGTTTGAATTTCTTTACTCATAACTGGAAGATGAATATTTTGGCATTCAGTGCACAAAGCATCTTGCTCTGGTAGACCTTTTACAGTTTGAATTTCTTTACTTATAACTGGAAGTAAAATATTTTGGCATTCAGTGCACAAAGCATCTTGCTCTGGTAGACCTTTTACAGTTTGAATTTCTTTACTCATATCTGGAAGATGAATATTTTGGCATTCAGTACACAAAGGATCTTGCTCTGGTAGACCTTTTACAGTTTGAATTTCTTTATTCATAACTGGAAGATAAATATTTTGGCATTCAGTGCACAAAGGATCTTGCTCTGGTAGAACTTTTACAGTTTGAATTTCTTTATTCATAACTGGAAGATGAATATTTTGACATTCAGTGCACAAAGGATCTTGCTCTGGTAGAACTTTTACAGTTTTAATTTCTTTACTCATAACTGGAAGATGAATATTTTGGCATTCAGTGCACGAAGGATCTTGCTCTGGTAGACCTCTTACAGTTTGAATTTCTTTATTCATAACTGGAAGATGAATATTTTGGCATTTTTGAACTTTTTGTATGTATTAAATGTATATTTGAATACAATTTTTTCATATATCAATGATAGGGGTGATTATAAAATTTAAATTTATTCCTGTATAGACTTTCATGATAGATACTATTTAGTAGAAATTCTTTGATAGTCAATGTTGTTAGCAGTTATTTACAGTCTGTCGCCCTGTCGAGGCCGAAACGTTGGCTGATACTGTGTGTAATGCACAGAATTTATTGACACAGTCATCTTCTGAAAATAAAGAATTTCTACAACATTTTAATTTAGTTCTTTATATTTGTTGTACTGAGTATGGCGGTAAAATTGATTGGCGGTAGCGATAAACTTGATTTTGTATGATACTTCTGTGTAATATTAAATAAATAGAAAAATAAATAAATAAAACAATTTATATCTACTCTACTTTAGAGGCCCTGGGCCACAAGTGGAGGGGGTCTCCCAGACTTGTATAAGGTGGCTGAAAGTGCATCAAGTGAGTAGGCAGTGTATTTGAAGTGAACAAATTTAGTATAGAACATTGCATATTATTTTATAACCTGAAAGCCCTAGGAGTATTGAAAATAGCTTGAGTTGGTTTTGGTAGTTCTTTGTAATAGAATGAAATATAAAATGTATGGTGATTACTTATTTAACAAGAAAAAAAATAAGATTATTAAAATGTTTCGGAATTAAAAAAGTTTGATATTAATTTTAGAGCTCTTGTTATTTCTTTGCTTCTTTGGAAGCATATAAAATGTCCTAATTTATTAACCAAACTGTGAAATGTTTCATTTTATAACAGATCTGTCCAAATAGGCTTCAAATACACAATAAAAACCTGTAGTACATTCCCCTATAAAATTAAACACTATTATTTATTAATTTTAAATTTAATCAGTATCATATATTAGCTTCAAATCAAATATAAAATCATATTTATTTCCAAACATTACAATAATTTACATTATTAATGAAGTTTACATTAGCAAACATAAAATTAACTATTCAAAAGAGCAAATAAATATCAAATACACTATTTGATTTTTAGTCAAATACACTATGACTAAAAGTTAAAGCTCGGTTAACAGGAAATAAAGAGCCTACATGTGCAGGTAGCCCGTAAGTAATGAGCTCAATAGTTTCCTCTACATTCATTAATAATTGTATGCAATTTAAAAAAAGAAAGGCTCAGAAAATTATCAGTACGTAAACTAGTGGGGCTGTTTGAATAAAAAACTAAACTGGTTTGTTTACATCAGACATTATTTCTACCGGAGAAGTACATAAAAAACGTAAAAAGTCATGAATGCGTTTAACAAGTTATCGTCAATCATGCAATAAGCTGCCAAGAAACCAGTTGGTATGTCATCCATCGCCAGATCTTATCCTTCTTGAAGCATTTTCCTCATCCAATGTTATCAGTTGACATTTTCATTGCAGGCATGGAGCTCAAGAGTAGTCAGGCTACTGATATATTTTTACATCTCTATGTTGATCGTCAATCATAAAAAACAGCTGTTCCTTTGTCGGCACCTCCAAGATGATCTTTTCTTCTGCACTAAAACTTGCAATCTTTAAAAAATGACCAAATCATAAACTGGTCTTAACTCTTCCATATATTACAAAAATGTATGGCAATCAATAAATTCTAAATTATCTGATTTCCTTCTCGTAACTGTTTAATCTATAATGCTGATCCTTTTTACTTGATACTGTGTATTTATTTTTTGTACCTTATCCCACTTCTGACACCATCTTGTTTTGTATTTAAATAACAACACTGCATTGTATTCAACCAAATTATTTATTTAAATGACTTAAATTGTGTTACACACTTTAGATATAGTTAAGTGAATGGTAGCCATGATTAGAAGGGGTAACTCCAGTTACTGCAGAGAGGATCAAGCTCTTACATAGAGTAATTTAACTAAACATTAACAATAACATATATCAACATTTTAGTTCTGTTTTGATGGCAGAACTCGGTGTGCTAAGTGTACAGTTTCTCTGGGAAGCCACAATATATTTCTCTCCCAACAGATATCACAACTTCTAATAAATTACCACTCACCAATATTATTTGCATACCTTTGTTAATGGCCTTAACCCATATTAAGGAGCATTTTTTTCTAAAATAGGTGAGGCCGAATTTCCCATTTTAAACCTACTTTGCCCATTCCTCGTAGAATATTAATATGTGTGGGAAACTCAACTCATTCAGTATGGGGGAGAATCATTATGGTACAAGGTAAATATTATCTATAATAAATTTAGTCATGGTCAGGATTCAAACCTGTCGTATCTCTCCTGATGTATACATTGTACGTGTACATTCTTTTTTATTTTGTTGACCTTTTACTCTGCTCTAAATTAGTCCAATATAACAAGATTAAATGATTTATTTAAATACCTCTTTACAGCATATGCCAATTACAGAGTGGCATTATAAGCAAAATGAACACAATTTGAAGTAACATGCAGTCGAGCAACACAAACCAAATAAATAATATATATGTGTTTTAAAAACCATCTACGTATATAAATAACTATTAACAATAGCGTAGAATGACTTTGGTTAATTAGTGAGGTCTGCTACCAGCTGCTACCACAGCTGGTTTAAACTGTGTTACATTTACATGGGACTACTGTACACTAGCGCATCACAATGGACCACAAAAAACATCTGATATTTTTAGACTCAAAATTTTACATTGGATTTGAAATCTATGTGTCTTTATAAAATAAATGCTACTGGCTAGTTGGTTTTCTAGATTTAAATCACCAAGTACGGCCGTGAGATGTCACGCAATATAAAAGTAGATGTTTGTATTTTTTCTGGTTTAACCGTAAATAATTTGAAAGTTGCTATCCTCAGAAAGGATTATTCACACAATTTCCTGTTTATCTGTACAAACTGATATTTTCATCACAAGAAATAAAGCCAGTATCCTTGTCATAATAGGGCATACATTTGGGATTTTCTTTGCCGGCCTATATATATATATATATATATATATATATATATATATATATATATATATATATATAGCAGGGATATTCACTATGTAGCCTTAAAACTGCGGCACTTAAATTTTGTAGAGCTGCAATAATTTATTAAAGTGCAGACAAGCAAAATCTGTCGTCTGTTATTTCTAATAAGCCTAATTATTTTAAATAAGTGTAGTATTATACAACATATTTGGTTTACTTGATAAACACTAGGGTTTTTTTAAACTATCGGTAATATACATATACCAATAATATGTATATTATATGTGTATATGTACTTGCAGCTTTTAGATTATTTTGAGAAAAGTAATAAGACTCGTCATAAAATCCTGGTGAGGAACCCTGATCAAGAGCAGCCTTTGTTTATGAATAAAAGAAGGTCGCCTATGGTCCCTAAGACGTTCCTCTCTGGGATGCAGGCTCGCGAGTGTTGTCGCTGGAGCTGGAGGAGGCTGTGTGACCTGCGCCCCCCCCTCAATCTCTGCACTCCTCTCGCTCAGTCCGGTCCTCCGACGAGTCTGCGTAACGTCTGTCCGCGCGGCGTCTCGCTGCGTGTTTACTAACACCGACCTACCTGTCAGCCCTAAGTGGTTCTATTAGTGCGTGTGGTGCTGTGTTGTGAGGTGTGAATAGTGTTCCAACACCAAGTCTGGAAGAGAAGTGTAAGTTGACTCCGTGTTTTCGTAATATAATTAACAAATTAAGTTTTATTTGATGGAGTAGTAACCGGTTTATTTACTATTCAATGCAAAGAAAATTCTACAAGACGTAAACAATGAATCAGTTGGTTAAACAATGAAGATAAATTTTTTGAAGTTTTGTTTCTTGAACATTAATAAAATTAAACTATAAGCTTACTAAATCTTAATAATATACGTGACCAATGAAAATCTTACACTTTTCAGAGTTCACTAGGAAACATTTTTTAAAAAGGCTATCATATCAAACGTGCCTCCATTAAAAAATCAAAACCACAAAGTTTTAATAGAAATTTTATAATATTTCAAACTACCACCATCTTCCAAATCCAGGCATTCAAAACAGTTGGATTCTATTTACGGAGAGAAACCATCATGTTAGTACCACGACAGCTCCTTCTGACAGCATACATAATTAATAACGATTTCTCAACCTTACATCTGCAGTTATGTCTGATTAACATGTCCAAATGTCGGTTTAATGTACAATTGCTCCAAATTCACATTGGAGATATACAAACAAAGGTCGGGCAGATGTAGAGCTTAGACCTCTGCTATTGTAACATGTATAGTCATAAGTATAAAAGTGTATTTCATGAATTGTGTACATTGGAGGTCAATCAACAATATACTTCTATCATTGAAATTAAATATAAATGAAACGTATCGAGTTGACAAACCAACTAAGACTGATGTACTACAATGGTCTATCCTCTTTAAAGTGTTTAGTTAATGATGATAGATTTGATAGGAATTGTTGTGGGTTGTTTTTTGTGAATAGAAAAATCGATCACATCACTTCAGAATGATTGATTCTACTCCATTATCAGGTAAACATCAAACCTAGCAGAAAGTTGATCTCAACATACACGCCAAAGGACCTTAGAGTCAATGAGGTCAAACGAGTATATAATATTCTAATAGTCAAGGGGAGGGGAGTTTATTGCCTGGCAAGTCTAAACTGTGTAAAACTTACAAATACTCGAGCATTTCCATGTCATTGTGTTTAGATGGAGTATACAGACTTATTTACGAGTTTTGCCCTAGTTGTGAAAGAACTTAAATATGTGACAAGCAAAATTATAAGCTTTAGAAACGTGCAAAAGACAATATTTAACTGTTAGCTAAAGAGTTGGTTTTCAATCATGATTCATTTGCATTGTGTTGTTAATTTGCTAAATCAAAACTAAAATTGAGCTATTTTAGAATTTGTCTTTTTTTTTTTAAGGAGAGGCCGATCTCCTTCTTAACCTTACCCTGCCCATTCCTCATAGACTATTGATCTGTGCGAGGAACTTATTCAGACAGAGTAAGGGGGCGAACCAATACAGTAGAAGGTGAATATTAGGCTATTTGATAAATATTTCAGCCTAGGCCGGATTCGAAACAGTGCTATCTCTAACCCAAGCTCAAAGTCCTGACGCCTTAGACCACTCGGCCACCGGCTCGCCCAAATTTGTACACTCTTACATATTTGTAACTGCGTTTGTAAATTGTGAAGATGTTGTTGAACAAATCTACTTTGAAAATAAATCAGCTTCACTTGAAAGACTGTTATATTCATTATACATTCAGAACGTATGTGAGTATTTTTTGTATTCCCTTGTGTGTTAGACCGACTCATAATTGTATGTACGAATATATTAGCCGACAACCCATGCTTCCCTTCGGGGTGGTTCTCTACGCTTGCTCACCCTTCCTTCCGTGGTTCTCATTAAACCATCACATCAATATAAACGCTCAGCCTGCTGCCGTCCTCCTAGATAACGAAGATTTATAGTCTAGAAAACCCTTTAATTCTACTTTAGGGAGATGAAAATTAGTGCCATCATTTCAAAGTTAGAACAAAATGACCTTAACATTTCATAATTAATGAAAACCAAATTAGCCAAGCTTTTGTGTTATGGTTATGATTTTTTTTAACTGTTTACTCTTATGGAAAAAGGTAAGGTTCTAGGCCGGGAGAGCGACAGTGGAGCGCCTGGCAGAAACTAATAAAACTGTCAGCCAAGAAATAGCACACCTGCGACAGTGGAGCGCCTGACCTTGAGGCGCTCCACTGTCGTACCCTCGCGGGTCCAATGTGACAAGGGTTTTGACAAGGGTTCAAAAACTAAGGGGTCTTGATATCTATGGTGAGAGTGTGTTTAACTTGAAAGCAATAGACATATATTTATTAAAATAAGCATACATGTTATAGTATTTACATAAGATCCGGGTTTGTTAACAAATTTTACACTTCAAATTACTTTAGAAATGAAAAAGCCTTCAGGTATTGAAATTGTAAATATAAGCTACATTGAAATAAGCTGTTATAGTCCGATTCATTGACACGCTTCTAAGTAATAGAAAACGTTATTGTATAAGACGTAAAATCATGGATTGGTTGGCGTTTGACGTATTCCTAAGTAACTATTTTTCGTGGTCCTTTCTATTAAATCAAGGCTAAGCAGGTTGAACCGTCAATAATGTAATCATTTGAACAATAGCCATTAAATAACTCAAATCATTTAAACAAAGTAATAAGTTGTTAGTACATCTGTTTGCGGTATATATTTTCAGTTTTGTAATAAAACGAAATAATACCTTTAACATATACTGTCTTTTAGGATAACCCCTACAGAATCAATGTTACACTTACTCCTACAAAATATGCAGTGCACTTAACAAAGTCAGTATGATAGTAGCCGTTGTGATATTAGATTGGTAGGTATTTAGAAGGCCCCGCGAGCTGAGCTTGATAGCAGGTAGGAAGCAGGTAGAGTGCCGAGGACAGGCCGTTTTAGGTGCGACACAGGAGCGTCTCCCCACCCCTTTTCGGAGGCGCTCCTGAGTCGCACCCCTAGCGAAAATTATTTATGACAACCCCTTAGCCAGGTAAGAGGCGCTCCTGTGTCGCGGATTCTTCTAGGCCTACTCCTTAGGAATGGGATTTCGAGAAATACTTTTTTAGTGGGCTTCTGTGATACAAAAATTCTCTCAAAATTCCATCAAAATCTGTTTAGTGGTTTTGTGACGAGTGAGTAAATCGTTGTCAGATTTTAAGATTTCGTCCGAGAATGACTGCTGGACGTAATTCATAATGAGCTGTGACCTTACTCAATTCAATCACTAGCGAGTTAGTTAAATATGTCTCCATCTGTGAAAGAATGTTGAGTGCAACCTTGCCGGCAGCTCTAACCAGTTTGTTGCTGTGAAAGGAGATAAATGGTCACTGGAGAAGTGGTACGTACGACAGACTGTCTAGACCTGACATCCAAGGAAAACGGCGAGATTGCATGCCTTATATAGACGGTTCAACGAGTGACTAAAATGGCGAATTAGACTGCACTTCGAAACATATCAAACGAGTTGTTTTCTGCAATCTTAGATCACAACTGTCCATGAAATCCTTATAAATAATACGCGAAGCAGTTTTTGTCAACGAAACCCCTCCCTGATTTCTTGAACAATTTAAATGGTTGAGATGTCGAACAATTTGCTTCTGTTCGTAGTTGAGTAATAAGGTTTTAATTTTTCAATATTTTCACTCTGAAGAGTATGGGAGGCCCTAAAACTACTTTTTTCGGCCTTAAGAATACCATGGAGAAAGATTGAAATGAATCGAAAAGTAACAACTGTTCAAATGTAAACAACAATTTCTGAAAAGTTTTAAAATCATTGGTTGTAATATTTAGGAAGTTACATCTGTCATAATTTTAGACCAGGGAAGGCTGTAAGCATGGTTTTATTCACATTCGATTTTAGGATTCCGCTGTACTGGACCTAAACTTTCGATGGTAATCTAATGCAGTTATTTTATTTATTTAATCTCAGCTGTTAAATGAAAACTTTTGAAATAGGTTAAGTAATGTAATAGGGTGTTTATACAAATAAATAGGTGGCAACGCAAGTAATGTGAGTGAAATACTGTAAATAAGTTTAATATTGTGATTTTACGTTATACAGTTAACATAATATTATTTGTAGTCAGAAGTCACAGGCCGAGGTATAACGAGCGCAGCGAGTGACGGGGTTGGCACGAGAAGCTTGCAGAGTTGTCTCCTAGTCATATATTCATGTTAAAATCATTTCAATATTACACATGTAACATTTTAATATCTACTATCTAGTTTGCCCTAAAAAATAAAATAATCTACTTTTCCTTTTTATTAAGATTATTTTCAATATAGTGTAGCATCTTTACTGGCAAAATAATTTTAAAAATAATGAATCAAGATTGTTTATTTTTATTTTAAAGCCTGCTTAAATTTACTTTATAATGAGCTCCTTTCTTGTTTATTATTTTATTTACACTATAAGTTTTATAATTGTATACAAGAAAGCATCCTCTAAGCTCAAGTAGTTAAAATATATAGCTGTTTACCTGCTGGAACAACAAAAACAAAATGTTGACGGACGAATGAGGCCTGTTATCATATTTCAAAATGGGCAGGAAAAGTCCCAAGACAGGCAAATAACTTTTTAATAAACTACTATTAACGATTTTTTATATACATCTTAACTATTATTTTATATTTTGCCTTAAGTAATAGTCTACTTGAAGGCTATTCAACTGTCGTATACACTGTTTAGCTCGAATTGTGAATCAAATGAAATACTATTTTTAATTTAAACTTTTTGACACAAATCTGATTACAAAAGCTCACTGAATTAAAAAAGGCACACACTCAAGAAACAAAAATGTTGAATTTGTCCAATGCAACAATTTTAGTTGCTAGAATCTACTAATACTTATTTACATATTTTTCACTAAAATACTAACAACTAATATATTGAATGTTCAAATTGTATCCTTTAGTTTGCCGAAAACTTAAATTGTCAGCTTAGATTATATTCACCGACTAAGGTGAATCTATTACAAAGACGACAATCCTGCAGGGTAACATTTCGTGTCAATAACCTATTGACATTTCCCTCGATGTACATATTATCTTGCTTAATATTTGTCAAGGAGAACATTTTATCATGTTCTAGCCCAATTTCATATTCCCATAACCACTTTCTCCGAAACAGTAAAAATTTGAAGTTCCTTACCACCGCACGTCTTTTTTCAAAAATCACCTTTTTTATAACAGCATTAGATTATCAACAAGTTACCTCTTGAACTCAAGTTGGAGTCAAACCTGTCAAAATTCAAAAATAAGTTTACAGCCATAAACGTAGATAGATCTTACTACAGCGTTCATGAATTTCTTGCTGGCGGTTCAATGTAAATAATTCAGCACATTTTGTGCACCTTAGATTTATATTTTTTAGTTTTAAATTGTAAGTAGTTTAAAATAGTATACATTTCATTTATGCAACCATAGCAGTTACTTTATTTTTGGTTTGCAAGACTTAGAACTGTAAATATTGACTTAGTTAGTGCTATTTTTATGGGTTGTTTTTTATAAGGTTTTTATTGACTTAGTTAGTGCCACTGTACGTGTATGGGTGGGTGGGTGGGTCAATACTACTGTATGTATATGGGTGGTTGGGCCGATACCACTGTATGTATGGGTAGGCGGGAGGGTCAATACCACTGTACAGTCACTGTACTGTCAACCTGCACCGATCAAAATATACTTAACGACTCAAGTTACTGTCGTACTTATAAATCGTACAAACAATAGGTACTCTCTTTAGAAATTGCTTGCTATGATAAATAATGGTGTACTTCGATAAGTCAATATTCGAAGTCAGTTTATTGAAACTTAGGTAGCCCATGCGATTCACTTGATCACTAGTACTCGGAGGTCTTGAGCCAGGCTCTCCGTTGAATGGCTGATAGCCCACTTAAGATGTTGATATGATCACTACTGCTGGTTATTTTTAGTCTGTTAAGTGATGGGAGTGGTCGAACTGATGCTGCAACTTTGTAATATATTTAATAATAACCAGGGGACACCTCTTCATGCTTCACATGCCTATTCCGTTAGTCGCTAAGCGCCTGTAACCTCGGCCTTTAGCTACTAGACAATTAGTAGTCTACAGTTGGTCAACATAACTACAGTTGACTATCATTGTAACGTTATAAAGGCAAGTAGGACATGTTCAAAGTTGGATGCGAATAAAATCCCCCTTCTCTGGGAAAAATACATAATTTCCTTAAGGTTTCAAGAAAATTGAACGAATGTTGTAGTAATGCATAATGAACAGACATACAAACATTAGTTTAAATATAATACATGTGTATATCAACAATTTACTCTTCCTAACATTATGAAAGGTCTTTAGCAATTTATGTTGTAAACGATATTATTTACATTCCAGCAGTTGTCAAAATGTTACAAACATAACTATTTACATTTGAACACCTGATATTTTTATTTGATTAAAATCTTTTACCATATTATTTTTGGGCTTCCAATGATTTTCAGGGTGAAAATACTGAAAAATAAACATCTTTATGCACAATTACGAATACGGGCAAATTTCTTCAATCTTCAAACGTTAACATTGCTAAAGAAATGAGGTAGGAGTTGCGTAAAAAAAAAAAAAAAAAAAAAAAACGGCTCCACTTAATATGTCTAAGGTGCTTCCACACTATACTGTAGTGTAAGCCTACTTTACTTGGTAATTTCTAAATATTAGACGATGTCACTGACTAATTACGTCTGCAAACATATCTCATCTGTCCTAACCTTATCCGCTTCTCTTTGGCTTTTATTTTAAAGTCAACAATAAAATATACGGAAATACTTAATATTGGTATTTGCTCTGTTCTACGTCAATTTTACGTATAAAAATTATTCTTACACTAGTTTGTAGTCACCGCGTAACTATTACTTTACAAAACTTATTCTTTAACGTTGAGTTTACCGAAAAACGGATTTCGTAAGTAACAGCCGTTGTAATGGAGCCGCGCTACTGTACAGTAATGAGTCACTCGGCAGCTATGTCTAAGAGGCCGGCTATCCTCATTGGACGTCTCAATCCTATGCAATTGGACAATTAGCCCGACTGTTCAATTGAATATAGACGGCGTCGTAAAACACATGGAAGTTTTAAAAGGCCTCTTTGAATTATGAGGATTCCATTAAATTTTATGCTTTTGGAAAAAAACCATAAAGTAGTCAATCACCTACAATCGTATATTATATCTTTATTATCTTATATCTTCTTATGTTATAATATTTAAAGATTGGCTAGCTGTTAACGAGGGATAACACGTGGTTCTCAGTGTGCCAAATAACACTTATACAGTAATATTTTGTAATTTTTGTAGTTGTTAGTTTTATCATCGTCATTTACGTATTTATATATTTTGTATGTACAGTTGTATACAACCAGCACTGATAGTTCTTGAGTATAATTTGAAGTGTACAAATGTACTTTTAGAATATATTGTCAATTCGAGTTAGACTACGTAGCTGTCAAGAGCACGAGCAAGATAGTAGGTACATAAAGTCACAGAGAAAAAACACAGAGGTTGCTTTCTTATATCTGCAGTGATCACCTTCGTACCATTTATAAATATATTAAAACTAATCTTTATCAATCTGTAGCAATAATTTCAACGTTTATTCTTAAGGATTTTGGAAAAATAGGGGGAGGGACTGACAAGGTGCTGGCCCTGCCTTCTGCATTACAAGCTGGAGAAATATCACTTGACAGACATTCAGTGGACTATTGGATGAGACCTCTGTGTCTTTCTTCTCTGTGTAGTAGTGTTTTTTTGTTGACGATAGAGGTTTTGACCTTTTGCTAGCGTTAGTGTAAATACGAAGATATTTCTCTACGTTTTGGACTTGCGATCTAACTTTGTATCAAGTAAAATAAAAAAAGCAATGTGAATAGAGCAAAGAGGCCTGATATAAATTACATAATGTAACACATTACAACGTTTTAAAGTAAACCCTATACAATTTTATACGAACTGTAGTTGTAGTTTAAAATTGAACATTTCAATTTAACTGTTATTGAGACAAAAACGCAAGGTAAAGAAAAACATAAAATAAACTATAAAATACTCGCCAAACAAACCTGCCCGAGTGTTAAGTTTTTCTATTTACTTTGACTTCTTTTTTTTGCTTTATTTCCGCTTTTATTTTAACTTTCCATTTTATTGGTCTTCATTCTCCTGATAAAGCAAGTCGCAAAGTTTAAAATATTAAACTATCTTAATTAAATGATGAACCTGACCTACGTAAACAAGAATATAATATAAGTCTCCAACCTTCACTGCAAATCACAATATATTATCCAATTTGTTCCAATTAAAACACTTCTAAACACAATCCCCTGCTTTTAAGACTCACTGTGCTTGGTACATTATCTTGCTTGAATCGTGTGATTTGAACTTGCAAAGACCAGTTCCATTCCAAAACTCAAGTTCCAAGTTCGAGTTTCAAGTCTTGTATAGCGGTCTATTGAAAATCCGATTTGCATAACTGTGGGATGGCCTTTGAATGAACTTTGACTTTAGATGACAGGATGAGACTGAACTGTCAACTGGATCTGTACGTGTTACAGTGGAGGTGGTCTTGTACTCTCCCAAGGGCTTTGAACGACTCTGACAGAATTATGACTTGCGATGACGGGATGTGACTGAACTGCCGACTGGATCTGTACGTGTTACTGTGGAGGTGGTCTTGTACTCTCCCAAGGGCTTTGAACGACTCTGACAGAATTATGACTTGCGATGACGGGATGTGACTGAACTGCCGACTGGATCTGTACGTGTTACTGTGGAGGTGGTCTTGTACTCTCCCAAGGGCTTTGAATGGCTCTGACAGAATTATGACTTGCGATGACGGGATGTGACTGAACTGCCGACTGGATCTGTACGTGTTACTGTGGAGGTGGTCTTGTACTCTCCCAAGGGCTTTGAATGGCTCTGACCGAATTATGACTTGCGATGACGGGATGTGACTGAACTGCCGACTGGATCTGTACGTGTTACTGTGGAGGTGGTCTTGTACTCTCCCAAGGGCTTTGAATGGCTCTGACCGAATTATGACTTGCGATGACGGGATGTGACTGAACTGCCGACTGGATCTGTACGTGTTACTGTGGAGGTGGTCTTGTACTCTCCCAAGGGCTTTGAACGGCTCTGACAGAATTATGACTTGCGATGACGGGATGTGACTGAACTGCCGACTGGATCTGTACGTGTTACTGTGGAGGTGGTCTTGTACTTTCTCAAGGGCTTTGAACGGCTCTGACAGAATAATGACTTGGGATGACGGAATGTGGCCGAACTACCGACTGTATCTGTACGTGTTACTGTGGAGGTGGTCTTGTACTCTCTCAAGGGCTTTGAACGGCTCAGGTAGAACTATGACTTGCGATGAGGGGATGTGACTGAACTATCGACTGGGTTTGTACGTGTTTCATTTGAGGTGGTCTTGTACTCTTTCTAGGGCTTTCAACAGCTCTGAGAGAATTATGACGTAATGTGACTGAACTGTCGATTGGATCTACGTGTTACACTGGGGTTGTCATGTACTGTCTCTAGGGTTTTGAACAGCTCCGAGAGAATTATGACGAAATGTGACTGAACTATCAACTGGATCTGTACGTGTTACAGTGGAGGTGGTCATGTACTCTCTCTAGGGCTTTGAACGGCTCAGAGAGAACTATGACTTACGATGACGGGATGTGACTGAACTATCAACTGGATCTGTACGTGTTACAGTGGAGGTGGTCATGTACTCTCTCGAGGGCTTTGGACGCCTCTATGAAAATTATATCTTGTGACGACGTGATGTGACTGAACTATCAACTGAATTTGTACGTGTTACATTGGAGGTGGTCTAGTACTCACTCTAGGGCTTCAAACAGCTTTGAGAGCATTATGAAGGAATGTGACCTAACTGTCGACTGGATGTCTGCGTGTTCGACTGGAGATCGTCTTGTACTCTCTCTAGGGCTTTGGACGGCTATAACTTGCGATGATGGGATGTAACTGAACTATCGACTGTATTTGTACGTGTTACACTGGACGTGGTCTTGTAATCTCTCTAGATCTTTGGACGGCTCAGATAGAACTATGGCTTACAATGACGGGATGTGACTGAATTGATGAGTGGATTTATACATGTTTCACTGGACGTGGTTTTGTATTCTCTGTATGGCTTTCGACGGCTCAGAGAGAACTAAGACGCGGTGACGGTATGTGACTGAACTATCAACTGGATTTGTACGTGTTACACTGGAGGTGGTGTTTGATTCTCTCTAGAGCTTTGGACGGCTCAGAGAGAATTATGACTTGCGATGATGGTATGTGACTGAACTATAGACTGGATCTGTACGTGTTATACTGGAGGTGGTCTTGTGCTCTCTCTAGAACTTTGGACGGCTAAGATAGAACTATGATTGCAATGACGGGATGTGTCTGAACTATCAACTAGATTTGTTCGTATTATTGAGGAGGACGTCTTAAACACTTTATAGGGCTTTGCTTTGAGTGGATCTCAGATTGCGTTGTATGATTTCTTTTGTATCTGAAAATGTCACTCCATATTAAGGTACAACTTGGACGTTTATTTGTATCGGACAGTTTGTTATACTATACTTATAAAACTATCAACACACAGAAATACCTGCCATAGATAATTATGTAGAACCAATAATTTACAATGGAATGTTATTGATTCACTTTGTTCATACATAACTGTTAAACAATGAACAAACCATTTGAAATATTTATAAAACGGCACTCGGGATCATAAAATTGGATTTTTTTATATCTGAATAAAAGGACGAAACGCTTTCCCCAAGAGAAACAAAATTCACAAAGGGAATAATAACACCGTACTTTGTTTGTGTAACTAGCAGAAAATGGCAAACAGATTCCGTTAGCTGGCCAATGTGGACGAACAATCGGAAATGTCCGCAGTAGAGACTGTGTTCAGACCATTTCCCGATCTCCATTGTTAATCCATTCACAGCTATACCCTTGAGACAGTTGGTGCTCCCTTGACTTAGGGATACATTTGACTACATTGGTATCCAAATAGTAGTGACATATACCGGGTTCATGCCGGTGAATTCATTAACGTTTTAACAAGAAATGTTTTTCAGCCCCCATAAGACAATAATGACGATTCACTAGTGAACCTTATGCTCTGTGTGTATAGTTTAATATTGTTAATCATGTCAAAATCTGTTATAATTTTACATTCATATAGCTGCCGAAGTAAGTAATTTAATTGGACTTAATTAGAACGTTTTGCCTAAAGTAAATAGATTAGAGAGTACAGAATTTATTTATTTTAAAAGAGTGAATCATTTATTAACAATTTTCTCTCGATTGTTCTATATGCTGGATTTACAAATAGATTTGGTTGGTTTTGCCAATATACAGATGATATGTTGTCAAGAGTCTTGAGTTCAGTCGTATTCATTGACCTACCATGTTTAAGGGATCCTCATGCATTATGTAGTTGTTAGTGTAGAATATGGTAGTACCGATCCCTGTTAGGGCGATGCAAGCAAATTGAAAATGAGATAAGGAGGTTGTGTTAGGAGGCCTAGACGATGGAAATCTGATAAAAATATATCAAATATTATAAAATAAGTTTCAATTACTTTGATTGTGAATATCCCTCCATGAGTTAATGTATACTGCGTGTACGTCAGGAATGAATATACTTGTCAAATAATTTATTTCTAGGGTGAAAAGTTAAAAATAATTTCTTTTTATTAGTTTGGTCACTGGCGTAGTTAAGCACAACTTGATAAGCTAAATGTTCTCAGTTCGATTCCGATAAAAGCCGTAACACATTTTGAAAGGGATCAGCTGATAGCCACTGGCTGTTTATATTTGGTGGTCATAAGAAAGCGACATATGTTTCTTTCTTTCTGAGGCTAAACTATCAACAACTGCAACTGAGAAAACATGTGGTTTAGTCGTTTTAGTTAGGCAGTCAGACTCCTACAAAACAATATATGTACCGTGAATAGTAATCAATCCATTTGGGCTAAATGAGGATATAGTTTTGGACAAAAATGCACCAAGCTTCAGTGAATATTCTTGTACTGGGAATGCTTACTCCATTTCGAACTCGTACTTGGTTGCTCGGGTTGGGTTTCCCGAAGTAAAAAAAGACGTTTTGAAAGTGGCTTGCAGATATATTGTTGTCGGCATGGCTCCCATATAAGGAAGAGATCGTGCGTCTCACCCCCCCCCCCCAATGTATCTACACCAAGTGGATGTGTCGGTCCTTTAAGCACGTAACACGTAAGTTGGTAGACGGTAGTTTCAATCGGTACTTTCTCTCTCACGAATCGCTCGGGAATCAAAAGGTACATTTTAATACATAGATAGCCTAATAATGCGTAATGTGAGTTCATATCACTTTAGTTATGTAATACTGTTATCTTGTTCTATAACTTTTGTTCTGCTATTTTCTAAACAATTAAAGAATTCGAATCAATGACACAACTGTTTTTAACTAAAGAACAACCATAGATCAAACCCTCGTAAACAATTTTTTAAATATAGTATATTGTAAATTATTGATTTCTTTGTGAATCCCTCTGGTCTTAGAAAGGTAATATTAGTATACCAAAATCGATCTTCAAAATATTATGAACATTATATTATAATATATTTGCGTTTTGTGACATTCACTTGTTTGAAATTATTTTTTAAAAAACATTTTTTTCAATGGGAGTGTTGCAAAAACTAGTCCTACGTTACAAAACTTAAAAGCACAGAGTCAATTCTATGCAAATTTACGTAATATTTCTTGAAAAGTACATTAAAACTGTTCATTTAGATTTTGCATTTATTTTATTGAAATGAACAATTTATATTTATGTAGCTGTTTCATCTGACACGTTCAAACATAAATTAGGGCTCATATTTATTTGTCATGTTCCATTTTTAAATTAAAAAAATATATTGTGATACAAAACATACTACAATTAACACTTAGGAGTTTTATTGCTTAAACCAACGATACACGTCATACAGCAATCAATTGAAATACCAATGCTGGCATGATTGCAGTGATGCCTTCAACAACAATTCGCGCTATAAATTGCTGCCAACCGTTTCCACAATAAGAAACATGTGTGAATACTGTAGAATATATAAGAATCTGCATTCCAAAACCGTAAGTCTTATTAATGCGTAATATATTTTGCGTCTCCATGAATGAATACTGACAAAACAATAAAAAATAAAAAAAAAATAAATAAATAACTGTTTCTACATAAAATGAACTTGATATTAAAAAAATACACATTTAAAATTAGTATTACAGATCTTTACGCCTAAGGAAAAGAAATAATATTAAGTTACTTTTGAATTATAATTTGCTGTTCAACATCAATACCTAGTTGTGTAAAAAGTGATCTCAGTGACAAACTAATCCCAACGCATCCAGCCCCCCCAACCAACGCACCTAGCCTCCCCCGATCAACACATCCAGCTTCCCTCGATCAAAGCACCCAGCCTCCCTCGACCAACGCACCCAGCCTCCCTCGACCAACACACCTAGCCTCCCCCGACAAACACACCCAGCCTCCCCCGACCAACACATCCAGCTTCCCTCGATCAAAGCACCCAGCCTCCCTCGACCAACGCACCCAGCCTCCCTCGACCAACACACCCAGCCTCCCTCGACCAACACACCCAGCCTACCCCGACCAACACATCCAGCTTCCCTCGATCAAAGCACCCAGCCTCCCTCGACCAACGCACCCAGCCTCCCTCGACCAACACACCCAGCCTCCCTCGACCAACACACCCAGCCTCCCCCGACCAACACATCCAGCTTCCCTCGATCAAAGCACCCAGCCTCCCCCGACCAACACATCCAGCTTCCCTCGACCAACGCACCCAGCCTCCCTCAAACAACACACCCAGCCTCCAACGACCAACACATCCAGCTTCCCCCGACCAACACATCCAGCCTCCCCCGACCAACATACCCAGCTTCCCTCGATCAAAGCACCCAGCCTCCCTCGACCAACGCACCCAGCCTCCCTCGACCAACACACCCAGCCTCCCCCGACCAACACACCCAGCTTCCCTCGATCAAAGCACCCAGTCTCCCTCGACCAACGCACCCAGTCTCCCTAGACCAACGCACCCAGCCTCCCCCGACCAACACATCCAGCTTCCCTCGATCAAAGCACCCAGCCTCCCTCGACCAACGCACCTAGCATCCCTAGACCAACACATCCAGCCTCCCTCGACCAACGCACCCATCCTCCCTCGACCAACGCACCCAGCCTCCCTCGACCAACACACCCAGCCTCCCCCAACCAACACACCCAGCCTCCCCCGACCAACACACCCAGCCTACCCCGACCAACACATCCAGCTTCCCTCGATCAAAGCACCCAGCCTCCCTCGACCAACGCACCCAGCCTCCCTCGACCAACGCACCCAGCCTCCCCCAACCAACACACCCAGCCTCCCCCGACCAACACACCCAGCCTCCCCCGACCAACACACCCAGCCTCCCCCGACCAACACATCCAGCTTCCCTCGATCAAAGCACCCAGCCTCCCTCGACCAACACACCTAGCATCCCTCGACCAACACATCCAGCCTCTCTCGACCAACGCACCCAGTCTCCCTCGACCAACGCACCCAGCCTCCCTCGACCAACGCACCCAGCCTCCCCAAACCAACACATCCAGCTTCCCTCGATCAAAGCACCCAGCCTACCCCGACCAACACATCCAGCTTCCCTCGATCAAAGCACCCAGCCTCCCTCGACCAACGCACCCAGCCTCCCTCGACCAACACACCCAGCCTCCCTCGACCAACACACCCAGCCTCCCCCGACCAACACATCCAGCTTCCCTCGATCAAAGCACCCAGCCTCCCCCGACCAACACATCCAGCTTCCCCCGACCAACACATCCAGCCTCCCCCGACCAACTCACCCAGCTTCCCTCGATCAAAGCACCCAGCCTCCCTCGACCAACGCACCCAGCCTCCCTCGAACAACACACCCAGCCTCCAACGACCAACACATCCAGCTTCCCCCGACCAACACATCCAGCCTCCCAACGCACCCAGCCTCCCTCGACCAACGCACCCAGCCTCCCCAAACCAACACATCCAGCTTCCCTCGATCAAAGCACCCAGCCTCCCTCGACCAACGCACCTAGCATCCCCAGACCAACACATCCAGCCTCCCTCGACCAACGCACCCAGCCTCCCTCGACCAACGCACCCAGCCTCCCTCGACCAACGCATCCAGCCTCCCTCGACCAACACACCCAGCCTCCCTCGACCAACACATCCAGCCTCCCTCGACCAACACACCCAGCCTCCCCCGACCAACACACCCAGCCTCCCTCGACCAACACACCCAGCCTCCCTCGACCAACACACCCAGCCTCCCCCGACCAACACATCCAGCTTACCTCGATCAAAGCACCCAGCCTCCCTCGACCAACGCACCTAGCATCCCTCGACCAACACACCCAGCCTCCCCCGACCAACCCACCCAGCCTCCCCCGACCAACACATCCAGCTTCCCGCGATCAAAGCACCCAGCCTCCCTCGACCAACACACCTAGCATCCTTCGACCAACACATCCAGCCTCCCTCGACCAACGCATCCAGCCTCCCTCGACCAACGCACCCAGCCTCCCTCGACCGACACACCCAGCCTCCCTCGACCAACGCACCCAGCTTCCCTCGATCAAAGCACCCAGCCTCCCTCGACCAACGCACCTAGCATCCCTCGACCACCACACCCAGCCTCCCCCGACCAACACACCCAGCCTCCCCCGACCAACACATCCAGCTTCCCTCGATCAAAGCACCCAGCCTCCCTCGACCAACACACCTAGCATCCTTCGACCAACACATCCAGCCTCCCTCGACCAACGCACCCAGTCTCCCTCCACCAACGCACCCAGCCTCCCTCGACCAACGCACCCAGCCTCCCCCAACCAACACATCCAGCTTCCCTCGATCAAAGCACCCAGTCTCCCTCGACCAACGCACCTAGCATCCCTAGACCAACACATCCAGCCTCCCTCGACCAACGCACCCAGCCTCCCTCGACCAACGCACCCAGCCTCCCTCGACCAACGCATCCAGCCTCCCTCGACCAATGCACCCAGCCTCCCTCGACCAACACATCCAGCCTCCCTCGACCAACGCACCCAGCCTCCCTCGACCAACGCACCCAGCCTCCCTCGACCAACGCATCCAGCCTCCCTCGACCAACGCACCCAGCCTCCCTCGACCAACGCACCCAGCCTCCCTCGACCAACGCACCCAGCCTCCCTCGACCAACACACCCAGCCTCCCCCGACCAACACACCCAGCCTCCCCCGACCAACACATCCAGCTTCCCTCGATCAAAGCACCCAGCCTCCCTCGACCAACACACCTATTATCCTTCGACCAACACATCCAGCCTCCCTTGACCAACGCACCCAGTCTCCCTCGACCAACGCACCCAGCCTCCCTCGACCAACGCACCCAGCCTCCCCCGACCAACACATCCAGCTTCCCTCGATCAAAGCACCCAGTCTCCCTCGACCAACGCACCTAGCATCCCTAGACCAACACATCCAGCCTCCCTCGACCAACGCACCCAGCCTCCCTCGACCAACGCACCCAGCCTCCCTCGACCAACGCATCCAGCCTCCCTCGACCAACGCACCCAGCCTCCCTCGACCGACACATCCAGCCTCCCTCGACCAACGCACCCAGCCTCCCACGACCAACGCACCCAGCCTCCCTCGACCAACGCATCCAGCCTCCCTCGACCAACGCACCCAGCCTCCCTCGACCAACGCACCCAGTCTCCCTCGACCAACGCACCCAGCCTCCCTCGACCAACGCATCCAGTCTCCCTCGGGACCAACGCACCCAGCCTCCCTCGACCAACACATCCAGCCTCCCTCGACCAACGCACCGAGCCTCCTTTGACCAACACACCCAGCCTCCCTCGACCAACACATCCAGCCTCCCTCGACCAACGCACCGAGCCTCCTTTGACTAACACACCCAGCCTCCTTCGACCAACACATCCAGCCTCCCTCGACTAACACACCCAGCCACCTTCAAAATTAAGATGACATCAAAATTAGCTAACCTAACCTAAATTCACACAACATAACCTAACCTAACCTATATTAACTGTAAATAAGATCATTCATTAGTATAGAACACATCAGTAATATTAAGTCATATGGCTATATATGCACTTTCTAGTCGCTTCGCTAACCTAACCTAAATTCACATAACATAACCTCACTTTCTAGTCGCTTCGCTAACCTAACCTAAATTCACATAACATAACCAAAACATTATAACCTAATATAACCTATATTAACTGTAAATGAGATCATTCATTAGTCTAGAACACATCAGTAATATTAAGTAGGCTAATATGGGTATTTATGCACTTTCCAGTCGCTTCGCAGATCTAGACATTTTTTTTCTACAGTTGCCTAACAAAGTGGCTGCTCCTGCACTCAATAAAAGTTCATTGATTATATAAACCTACATAGATAAACCATCCAATAGGAATATTTGTGCCAGTAATTTTGTTAGTTTGTGTGGCCTGCAACCACAGCTGGTTTAAACTACATTACATTTACATGGGACTACACTAGCGCTCCACAATGAAAATCAATGAAAAGTTGGTGATTCCTGTATCCAAACACTTTACCACACTCCTTTTACTTTGCCACACTCCTTTTACTTTGCCGCACTCCAAGTTTTTAACTTAATAACATAAATAGTACATCTATTATCGATAGCTAACTAACGTCGTGTACACAAGAAATAATTAAGTTGGCAATGCAGTGTGTAAACAGAAGAGCTGGCGTAGTGTTTGTTGTTGTCAAACGTTTTGAACTGTTTACATAACCTACTTCTTAAATAGTATTATTCATTAGTAGGAGGAACAGTGGTACGTTTTGATGCACAATCGTGTTTTAACAAGATTTAATTAATGTAAAAACGATTAAGCACCAAAAAGCCACTTTTCTTTCGAGCGTTGAACAACGTATTTTATCAAACGGAACAATTATTACACGTTCAATAGTTAACGTTTTTTACCATATAGTTTTTTTTTGTAGGTTAAATATTACAACACAATTTACAATTTTTACACATCTGTTATTTACAAACATTATGTTTCTAATACTGAATGATGAGCAACGCGCTAATACATTTAAAATAACATTGCAGTGATATTTATTATTTTATATATTTATTTGAGCTAAAACGGACGAAAAAAGAAAATAGTTCAAATTAATCATATGCAATCTAAATGTTGATTTTACATGTGGAAGTTGATATTTATTGTACAATTAGTATTTTGAATTTATTTGACATTTTGAAGAGCTGATAATTTTTCATTAATTTTTATTTGATTTTCAACGATTATGGTCTCAGGGTTGTTGTCGAACACATCGTCAATCGTGAACAATAACAATGTTTGAGGTTAGCGCATCAACAAGTAAAACAGCTGACTTTTTAATACTATTACTAAAAATTGAGGTGTTTCATAATATGGTTTTACGGTCAGTTTAAAGGAGAAAAAAACAGCTGTATTTCGTGCAGTATGATAAAAACAAATTTTAATAAGACGGGTAATTTAGTTATAGTTAAAATTAAGATTAAAATTAAACATTTGTTACTTTTTATACAGGGTGTTTGAAAAGTGTGGGGCAAAACTTCAGGAAATGATTAAAGAGGTAAAAATAAACAAAAAAGTTCTTATGAATATCTGTTTTATCTCGCTTAGTTTGGCGTATGTCTGTCTGTATGTGTGTTCTTTAAAAATTACCATATCCCCTAAACAGTATTAGGTATAGTTTTTAAACTTGACACAAATATGTACGTTCACACTACATAATATATTTCAAAAATGTAAAATAAAATTTTCATTCGTTTAAAAATTGCGGCCATTTAAACATTTTAATGCTAAATTTAATGAAAAACAAAGTAAAAACAAAATATGGTCTCGAAATCTAATATTCAGCTTAAAAAGAGGCAAATCTTTGGTACCTGATTTGTTTTAATCGGACAGTAAATAACTGTGAAAATTTTATTTTTTTATCTTGTGCAAAATGTTTTTGCAACTTTTGTGTACTTGTGTCTATTGACGTGAACAAAACCACCAGTCAAATTTTGCACACAATCAGAAAAATTACATTTTCTCACTTATTTACTGTCCGATTGTAACAAATGAGGTGCCAAACGATTTGCCTCTTTTTAAGCTAAATATTAGATAACGTAACAATTTTTGCTTTTACTTTGGTTTTCATGAAATTTAGCATTAAAATATTTAAATGGCCGCCATTTGAAACGAATGAAAATATTATTTTACACTTTTGAGTATGTATATTAGGTGCTATAAAGGTAAATATTCGTGTCAAGTTTCAAAACTATAGCTAATACTGTTTAGGAGATATGGTAATTTTTAAAGAAAACAAAAATAGACGCCAAACTAAGCTAGATAAGAAACATCTTCATATGAAACATTTCTGTTTATTTTACCTATTTAATCATTTCCTGAAGTTTTACCCCAAACTTTTCAAACACCCTGTATAGTCTACTGTATTTCAACTGTAGGAAAAATGTCATGTAAGTTACAACTTGCGTCCTTGCTGCACTTGGGGAACTACTCCGTACTCGCTTGCGGCCCGTGCGTAAGTATTTCAAAGTGCCACTTTACGCACTAGTTGCACAAATATCTACTATCACCAATGGCTTTATCAGGTGTATATTGTCTGGGAAAATAGTTTGTAATCGGCGGAAAACTTGTTTTGGATTAAATAAAATAGAAAAATATATTTTATTCATAATCTTGTTTTTCGTTGTATCTCCGTTATTTTTTTATTTTGATGTGGGTTGATGTGGGAACACATACTCGAAAACCATGTCGATTTCGACAATAATTTCTCGAGATATAATGGAAAAACTCCTTTCATGGCAACTCATCTGTGGCGGCCTGATGATACTAAAAGTTATGACTAACCACAAAAATCAATTTGCATATATTCCCGCCGGAAGGACAGCATGTAGGCGGTCCCGGAGGCCTGAAGCCCGATTTTAATTCAAGTTTTTTTGTAGTTTAAATAAAAGATAAGGATAAGTTAAGTTTGGTTTGGTTAGGTAAGCAAAAAGTGTCTTTTTCAGTCCAAAAAAGTTGTATTGCAAAAATAATTCTATATTCGAGTTCAGCATAAAACACACGCAAATAAAAAATAAATAAATAAATAACAAATGATTTTTTGAACAATAAACCGAAATTCAGTGTTAAAAACACCGTTTTCTGTAAAAAAATGAGTTTTCCACGATTGAAATCAACTTCCTCAATAAAGTTTAAACTTGTATTTCGTCACTTTTCCAACAAGAAATCTTATTCTCAGAAGCGTCTAGAAAGTGCATATTTACCGTCATCAGTAGCACTCTTGTTGTGTTTCATCACTTAAAAATTACAGTTACATGTACATTAAATCTAATATTTACCACAATTACGGTTCCTGAGTACTATTATGGGCGTGCTCTTTGGTAATAACACATGGAATTCTCTCTAGTTAACTTTAATAAACGTTTGCAGCCCCTTCCATTTAACCCCGTTTGATTTCACTATGAATTGAGATTCTGTTTGCTCATTAACATTTAAAAACGATAACGTGCACAGATGTTGTTGAAGTAGATGTATTAACTCACAATATGGTGTTTCCGCTCTCCCCTGGGTCCACGTATTAGCATTGCAGATGTTCGCCCTGCAAAGCTAAAGGCGGCATTTGTTATGTAAAAGAGCCACTGTACTCTAATGTTCAACCCAGCAACTTGAGTAATTTCCTTTTTAAGTAAACTGACGTTTTTATATTGAAATCTTGGAATAATATTCTGTGAGATATGAATCAATAACAAAACAATTTGATCCGTCATTACAGTTTAAATATGCTAATTTTTATAAATAGTTATTGTTTGTTTTAACAACTATTTAAAGGGTGAGCCGGCGGCCGAGCGGTCTCAGGTGAATGGATATTAAGCCTAAGTTACAGATAGCGCAGGTTCGAATTCTGGCCCTTACTCTGTCTGAATAAGTTCCCCGCACTGATGTGGCTATTGGACTATTAATAAATAGTTCTTTTTTAGGAATAGTCGACCTTAGTTAGTAACTAAACTAGCATTTAAAATCAGAAGGATTTTGTTATGTTCTAAATTAAAGAAAATTGTCCGATACTGTTGTGATTGAACAATAATTAGTCTGTGCGCTTGACAGTGTTGCTACTAATCATATAACAAACTAGCTGTACCCGCCCGCTTCGCCGGTCATAATATTGAGTTTTGATTGTATCATTGAAATGTGCAGCAACCTTTCAGTTCACACAGTATCCAATTTACAACAGCTGATGTTTTGTCTAGTTTACTACTGTACTCAATTATTTTTAATTTTGAAAGTTTTGCCTACCACAATTTTATTCTATTTGTTTTTATTTAACAGCTGTTAATCAAATAAATCAATCAATTAATATACCTTCACAAGAAATAAAAACATAAAAATATAAACAGTTAAAAAAATTAACACATGGTTTAATTTAATTTTGACATACGAGTATTTAAAACCCACAGCTGATATTCTTGTTATATTTGACTTATTATACCTTCATGCATCCTGCTGTTTGATTAACATTGAAACTTTAGAAGTCCAATGGATGGAGCCCTGAGGGATTAAAGAAACGGGAATAGTACAGAAACCTTCCCTGGGGTATATAGCACAACTTCCCCAAGTTTCATGGCGATCGGCTGGACGGTTTGGTAGCGCATAAAGGACAGACAAACATACATTGGATTTTATAGATATAGACTAATATTACAGTAACACATATCAGCTGATACTAGTAATGTATATTTGACACTTGATCAAGACTACCGTTTGAAAGGGCTGGTGTTTTCATAAAATACCCTCTCTTCACCTCTCACCACTGGCTGTGAGCACAGACCAACTGTTCAACCAGTAGGCCTACACTTGCTGATTTACCAAACACATTTATTTTTTAGAGGAAATGTCAGGATTCAAAAATAGATCAACTCTAATATACTATGCTACATAAAAAAACACACGAAAACAAAAAGCCCTAGCCTAAAAACAGAATACCAAGTTAAAGGGAGTGGAAAAAGTGTAGAGTTTAAAAAGTGTTTAAATATTGTTAGTTCTCCATCTACAAACAAACGATTTGGGAGAAGAGATTAGCAACAACCTTTAATTGGGTATATTGTACATTTTATATGTAATTTTCACACATTTGGCCAAGAAAACAGCCTTTAGTAACGTACTATGTAAGTTAGATCAGATGGTGAACTTGACAAAATAGTAGGTCAATACTACTTTACCTCCAAGTTAGAAAGTAAAATAAATGGTGTTTATTACAATAATTTATAAAGTTAGATTTATTTATGTACGAGACTACTTCTATATTTTATTAACTATTTTTAGTAATGTCTTATGTAATAAATAAATAAAAAAAATGTAATAAAAATAAAATAATAATATAAATAAATATATTATTTATATATAAATAGTATATTTATATATAATATATAAATAAATAATATAATAATTAATAAAATATGTAATAAAAATAAATAATAAATAAAAGTATATGCTCAAGTGAGCATATACTTTTATTTATTTATTTATTTTTATTTATTCTTAAGACGCCGATCGTCAGTATATGGGCGAATTACGGATTTCGAATGAGTGTGATGAGTGTAGATGAACGAGTGTAGTCATTGTTACTATCTGAGTTCGACTTAGCTCAGAAAGGACTATTTATTAATAGTACAATAGCCAGGGTAAATGGGACCTACAGATTTACGTGAAATCCGAACCACGTAGTGGTGGTATGATTTTCAACTAATTGACAAGTCTGACACTCAGTTCTCTAACCTACACAACATCCGAACCTTGACTGCCATACAACATGGACACCCCGGACTTCTCTAGTAGTGTCCACGTTGATGGCAACCAAGGAGCGGACGCCATATCGGTATTACGAGGACCGAGGATGGAACATATCGCCTACAATATCCCAAACATTTTGTCCCCAAGTAGCTGGGTTACAGCACTGCGCCACCAGTGCCGACCCATACTATAAATGTTTTTACCATATTATGTAGGTGCGCCCCTTATTTAAAGTGAGATTTATTTATTTTCAATTCAAAAGCTAATATTGTCAGGCTTTATGATTAGAACAATTATTTTACTTCCTAATGTGGAGAGTTAAAGGGGTAACTTGGGACCAATACAGTAAAAGATGATTATTTAGCTCTTGAAGTGCGTTGATCATGTTAATATAGAAGAACAACTTACAAATATTTTATAAAAAAATGTAATGTAATTATTTAGAATTCAGGTAAACGATTGCATACACAGTTTTTATAAGACATAACATGTCTCTGGACTTTAATAAATCGTAAAGTGACTGCTTAGAACGTAGGCGTACTGCTCCACCGGTACAATATATCACCGTTTTTAATTAAATACTGCTGAGGAGAAATGCCTACGTGAGCAGCAGCATGATGCTGATCGTGCTGAGGTAACACCCTTTCCACCCTTCTTCTAACCCTGAGATTGTAATATCAGGACCACGAAGGGGCGGACGTCAATCCCTAACGTTAGGTTATCTCTCGAACCGGGCCAGTGTTATCCAGTAAGAGGGATATTCCTATTGTTTCAACCTCTCAAGAAGTTTTAAATAACAATATTATACAGAATTGTGTATTGAAAAAATAATATATCTAAGAATAAAATAATATTGGTTTTAAAAAGTGTCGAGATTTGTAATCATTATTAATCTGTTTCTTCTTTAAACAAAAAGTAAATATTCTAATACAACATTGAAATCTGTATATGCCGATTTTAATCTGCAATAAAACCTTTATTATTTTGGGAATAAAACAAATAAAAGGAAGGCGTAAATCCGTTGAAATACAATGTTTGCTTTGACACCGATGTCATAATTAAACGACTAAATTACACCAAAAGCCAATATTTTACAATAAAATAAGCTTTTGTAAAGTTTGTCCTTTCATTTGGAACTCGGTCGACGAAAAGTTTTAATTAATGCCTTAACTGTTACATTATTCATATTCGGTTTTGAAACGAGACAGTTCAAAAGTTTAATATTTCTTTAGTATAATTATATTTTCTCAACATTCAAAACAAGATTATTGAAAGCAACATGTTAGATTAGGACCATTTGACTTCATAGGGTTAATTATCTATATTTATCATGTTAAAGCTTTTCTATATTTTACATATAACGTAGTTGTTGAGATGTTATAGAAAAACATAAAATAAATAAATAAAAAATAAAATAAAAAGCATCCCGTGAGTACCAGGCATTTAAATGTTATGATTGGGCCGGACAGTAAGTGACCTACGTGTTATATTTAGTACATGGGGTTCCAGCAGCAGAGGAGACCTTTCCACCGCTGAGCTGCCTTACCTCACAGACATGACTAACTTTTGCCTTCAAGTGGTCAACTTCTGCAACAGTGTTTAGTTGAAAACTATAAATGCAATGTTTACCAGTTTGTTTAATTGCTATTTAATGTTTACACTATTATTCATTGCGTTATTGCTATTATTAATTGTTATTTAAATACTAAATATCGATTTAATGTAATCGTTCTAAGCTTGATTCGTTAGTTTTAATCAAACCAATCAATGTTCATTACTGCAAATGATGTACAATGAGCGGGGATAGATATTGTGCCACCAACACGCGGCCTTCCCCTCATCGTGGTTGCCATGACAATTTTTAAATGGTATAAAACAGTGGGGAAGACTAGTTTTCTGTCTCACTTCCAACACTCGTGCATCTCACTTGCACCATTGCGTTCAGTAGGTCGTTTTGTAAGCGGCCTGCCTATATAATACACACCCATTCTTATGGAAGAAAGGAGAGGGGAAAACTTTAACCATTCATTTGCCAACCCGGGAATCGAGCCCGAGCCATCTGATTAAAGAGGTGAGTGGTATACTACTAGGCCATCGGGCTTCCATAAAGTAGCTAGTAAAACGGTTATTTATAGACAATTTCAATTATCTCATTACAAATTATTGGTGTCACTTGCTAGGGGTTCCCATTTATAAATGAAGACCTATCCCCGAACTAGCCCATTTTTGGAGGGGGATCAAATATTTTCATACGTGAATATCCTCAGATGGCCACATAAATATCCCTTAAAGTAAATCACTTTCACTTTATCTCTATTCATAAAAAGGTTCACAAGAGGAGGGGGGACTTTTATGACGCCCAGTATATATAGCAATCTATTAACAAAAACAGTTTGATTACAACAGATATAACAATATTTTAACAATGACGATGTAAAAACAGTATAATCTTTAAACTAACAATAATCGATATAAATTGAGAGATTTATTTCTAAAAAAATATATTTTAACAAAACAAAATGTACATTTTACTTAGCAAAATATCATGTAATCTGGCCATCGTATTTAAGGGTTAATTTTTAAAATTATTAATAAGTTGTATGCGGAGGGAGGGGGAGAACATAGATTAATACCAGAAGATACTCCTTGGCACTCAGAACCGGAAATTAACAAACAAAATTTAAGAAATTTTACTAACATACTTTTAAGCAAAGAATTATATTCCAGAGAGCTGAGATACAAGTAGAAAATATTAAGAACTACCCAACGTTACATCAATATATCAAGTGAATTGAAATAACGAACTGTTCCTGCTCTCCAATCTGTAGTCAATCTGTTTTCACTGACCTAAGAAGTTGGAACTGTACGTCCGGCCTGCCCTATCTCCCGGGCCCTGTGAACCTGCCATTGTTAACAACCTACTTCTTTTCTCTCTGTGTCTCGCAGTGACACCGAGCTGCGTTTTTGTGAACTTCCTCACTTTCTATCTTAGGTCGTCAGTTTTCTGCTCTGATAGAAAGTCGCCATTCTTGTGTTAAGTAATCAGACTGTCTCTGGACCATTAAGCGTTATCCTGATAAAGAAAGGAAAAAGGAAGCTAACAAAAATCGATAAAGCTAAGAGTTATAATTAAGAAACATTGTTAAAATTAAAATACTATATCCTTTATCAGGCCAAGATGTGCACTAAGAAAAGAAAAATTAAATGGTTTTTCTCTAAGAGCTAAAATAAGGTTGATAATTGTTCACTAAACAATGTTTTTACTAAGACAAATCTAAAAATGTAGTATTATTTTTAGATGCATTTCAAGTTTGTTTCAGTATTGATTATTTTCTCCCATTAAAATTTAGCCTAAAAATAGGGAAAAAGAAGTAATACTGCCCAATTGTATTTCCATTTGGTTTTGAATATTTAGTCCAATATTCAAAGATCTTGTTAATTATCCCTGAAACAGGATAGGTACAATTGTTGATTTTTGAAAATGAATTAAAGCACTCTTACATAAAATGAACTGAGTCATAAAAATGGTAAAATAAACATTGAGCTAACCGAGGGATGGTACATGGAGGGGGGAGTTTGTAGCTGAACTCTGGAAACTGGACACCAGAGTGTAAGGTCCTTGTTTTATTCCAGTATTCAAACCACTTAAAGGCAACTACAAGAACACAGTGCATTTCCCCTGCAAGGTTAGCTCTATACAATTTGAAAATGGCATTGGTGTCTAAAAAAATGTCTTTGCTACATATTAATTCGAAGTTTATATAATTTAGCTTGTTTTGTTCAATACTATAGAAAATAAAATTTGAAGACTTTTAAAAAGACCAAAACATCATGAAAATGTAACACTATTCACAAAATCCTGAAGGCCTATATTAAATCCCAGATAATGTTACACAAAAACTGTTAAATTAATATCGCTTCAACTGTTGCTGATTGGTGCCCTAAAATATTAAAACAATTAAAAATATTCATATAAAATATTGCGTACAGGATTTATTTTCCTCTTCCCCTTAAAAGGATGAGGATACACAAAGTAAGCTGCTAAAGAAATAAAATTAAATTGTGTGATTTCCATTACACAACATTTAAAGAGTAAAACCAACGGAGTTGACCCTTACTCGTAACTAATAACCAGTGAGTGATCTTGCCTTCCATAATTTTGGAAACTATTTAAAATGAAATGGAAATTATAAAGTGAGTGTAATTAGGTAACTCTTTAAATGATTGGTCAGTATAAGTAAATAAGATCCATGTTTCCTATATGATGGTAAAATGAGTAATTGAAGGAAGAATTGTTGAATATAAACCTTGAAATGTTTAAAAGCCGTTATTATGGTTTTAAATGCTGCATTTAATGTTAGCGAGCTACGTTTGTCTTTAATTCTCCTTCAGGCAATTAAGAATTGCTTACACAAAAGGTTAAACCAGCGAGCACAGAATATAAATAGAGGGGCTACGTCTATCTACCTAGCATTAACGGCAGTGAGGCCAAATCCACAGTTTGTTATATTCTGTGCTCGATGGGTTAAACATATATTATTATAAAAAAGTATACGTGCCATTTATCCGCTTAACTTACGGCTGTTCATTTATACTTAGGCTAATTAATTAATGACACTTTCTAAAGAATAGTCAGCCTTAGATTGTAACAATGACTACATTCGCTCATCTACTTTCGCAATCCATATTCGCCCATAACTTGACGATCGGCGTCTTAAGAACAAACAAATAAATAAAAATTACATATAACGGCATATAACTAATAAAATTTAAGTACTACACTTTCATTGTTTATAATGTCTATTATTAGTTTTTTATGGCGTGCGGTTTTATAATACAGTAGATAAACATAAAAGATTGATGTAAATTTTCCTTTTTCATAACATAACAACCACGTGAATAAATAAGGTCCCTTGAGATACATTGGGCAATTTAGCAGAATGGTTGAATGAGCGCACTAAATAACGTGTTTGGATATTATAAACAAAGATGTGACCCACAAACTTGCTTTAATGTATAATGTATAACGTAATGTATAAATATAAAAGCCAAATACCATTGACTGACTTATCTCAGTTTCTCACAAACTATAAGGCTTTAGACCATGAAACTATGACCAAATACCATTGACTGACTTATCTCAGTTTCTCACAAACTATAAGGCTTTAGACCATGAAACTATGACCAAATACCATTGACTGACTTATCTCAGTTTCTCACAAACTATAAGGCTTTAGACCATGAATCTTTGACCAAATACCATTGACTGACTTTTCTCAGTTTCTCACAAACTATAAGGCTTTAGACCATGAAACTTTGACCAAATACCATTGACTGACTTATCTCAGTTTCTCACAAACTATAAGGCTTTAGACCATGAAACTTTGACCAAATACCATTGACTGACTTATCTTAGTTTCTCACAAACTATAAGGCTTTAGACCATGAAACTTTGACCAAATACCATTGACTGACTTACCTCAGTTTCTCACAAACTATAAGGCTTTAGACCATGAAACTTTGACCAAATACCATTGACTGACTTATCTCAGTTTCTCACAAACTACAAGGCTTTAGACCATGAAACTTTGACCAAATATCATTGACTGACTTATCTCAGTTTCTCAAAACTATAAGGCTTTAGATCATGAAACTTTGACCAAATACCATTGACTGACTTATCTCAGTTTCTCAAAACTATAAGGCTTTAGACCATGAAACTTTGACCAAATACCATTGACTGACTTATCTCAGTTTCTCACAAACTATAAGGCTTTAGACCATGAAACTTTGACCAAATACCATTGACTGACTTATCTCAGTTTCTCACAAACTACAAGGCTTTAGATCATGAAACTTTGACCAAATACCATTGACTGACTTATCTCAGTTTCTCACAAACTATAAGATATATTCGTTCATCTCAAACAAACCCTTATACAGGGTGGTTTTTAATGCAGTTCCCCGCACCTGTTTTTTCTTTATTGTAAATTAAAAGAGATATGTAACCATGCCAATATTTATACATATATAAACACTATCATTTGTAACATTCAAGACTTT
Source organism: Stictocephala bisonia (assembly GCA_035578905.1). NCBI lineage: Eukaryota > Metazoa > Arthropoda > Insecta > Hemiptera > Membracidae > Stictocephala > Stictocephala bisonia. The sequence continues at coordinate 897,841 of JAQJVL010000006.1, forward strand.
TGGGAGCCATCTGAGGTTCAAGATGTGGGGGTCGACTTCAAAATTATTAATGAGAAGCTCATGCGACTTATCGTTTAACATTGTCTTTTCCCCTGAATATAATGGTGCAATCAAAACTAAAAGGGGTTGTACCGTTTTCGAGACATTATTAGGTTCAGGATTAAGGAGGCAGATTGAAAGTTTTGAAAAGTAGTTAATCATTCAACATACAATTTAATATCGTCTTTCTTCCCTTAATACAATGGTGCAATCAAAACTAAAAAGGGTTGTACCGTTATCGAAATACTTGCAGGTTTAGTACTTAGAGTGCAACTAGGATGATTTTATCAAAATTCATGGCATCTACATACCATTTTATTTTAAGCCATGCAATAAAGATTTGATTACTTTTTTGTTTTGTAATAATTTATTAAAATTTTAATATTGAAACCTCTAACTTACTTAAGATACTAAGTGTTAAACCCACGGAGTGCAGGTTATTAAAATTGAAATTTGTTGATGATTTTTGTTGTTCTTATTTAATGAAGTAATATTACAAAAAAAGGTGCCTTATCTATAGTAAGTGTTCAAATCCTCCATCTACTTTCTAGCAGTCATGTAATCTGTTCAAAAATTCATTACGAACATTTCGTGGGATGTTTTCTGTGATATGGACTGTAATTCAGTTCTTGAGGTCTCTGAGTTCTGTGGCGGAGTCTCAGACGACGGAGCCATTTTTAGTTTCGGTTCCACCATTGTATTAAGGGAAAAAAGACAATATTAATACAGTACATGATATCAAATTGTTGGGTCACTTCATTCGTTACTTGGAGCCTAGTTTTCTACAACATTGACTCATTATCTCGCACTTAACTATTTACTATCCAATATTATTATTATTTTGTGTATCCTTGTGGTCTGAATAACAGAGAAAAAAGAAACAGAGGTTACTCCCTAGAGTGTGCTAAATGTGTGGCAAGTAGTTATTTCTCCAGTTTGCCATTCGGATGGCAGAATAAGCACATTTTTAGTCCCTCCCCTTTATCTCCCCAAATCCTTAAGGATATAATAATAATAACAATATATTACTAATATCCTAATAATATACGAGACTAGGATGTACTAGTTAACTAATTGTAATCTATTTATAACTGCACTTAGGCATTTGCTGTGGCCGTAAGAGCGACTTCTGTTTATTTTTCTATGTGCCTAAATTAATGTGTGACAAGTTTATTGGACTGCAAAGGATTATTCAAAATTTAGTGCTTAAAATAGTCAACTACTTTTATCCAGGTTCCAACATTCTTATTACAACTCTAGAAGGAGACGGTACATAAGGCGCTGGTGTCTTACGTAATAGTAGGTTTTTGACTATGAAAGTAGTAAATAGAATAGGATCTGATCAGTTTTAATATGCTACAAAAGAATATAATTGTAATTAATTATTCCACTATGTTACGGACCATCGCCATTCGGGAAAGCTCCACCCCTCGCTGTGTAACAGGGTGAGGCACGACACTTCCAGTGACTCAGCCAATCGGAAAGCCCCCATAAAGTGTGAATATTCGTTTAGGTTGGCACTTAATTAGCCTCTAAGTGGAGCTAGTAGGTCGAGACTCGTCCAGGCCACACCTATGGAATCTTCTGGATTGTAGTGGCACCTTATAAAAAAGACATCCTTCGGCCAACTAGTCAGTCTACAGTCTTCAGCCTGGAATGGAAGTTTAATTGGGACAGTAAAGTGATGTGCTTAACATTTCACGAAGTTTCATATAAATATCGAAAATTACTAGTGGGTGATGGGTAATAGTAATATTTGTAATAGTGTATTGTAATAAGAGTTTTGTAGTTTCCATTGCTGAAATACTAATAGTATTCTATATTTCTAAATATATCGAATTGTGCTATTTAATAATTCATTAATTAAATTTTTGTTATTTAAATTAAAGAAACAGTCAATAGCCGCAGAGTTGAATCGCCTTATTGTTTAGGATCTTGTAGGACCGTAACAATTAAATAAAAAAATGAAAATGGAAAGATCTTCTCTTTCAATGTGTATAATTTGATCGTGTCGTATTTATCCAGACTGCAAATATATCCATATATATTTTTTACGGTTGTAAATACATGGATTGATCATTACATGAAAGGAAAAGAAACACGCCATTATCTGTTTAATAGCATTGAAATGACTTTTAAGTTTCAACCGCAGATCATTTATCACGATGTAAGACGTAAAGTCGTTCCAGTAAAGTTCAGTCGTAGTTGTGACCTGCATAGATGAAAGATAACCAGAATATACTGAGATTGCAGAATGTTTATGATCTGGAAATGTCCCTCGACTAGGTAGGTGATAGACACAATAACCTTTTTAATACTTATAATTGTGATTCGATTAGCGAACAATTTAGACATTTCAAATGATTTATAACAAATGGCCTATTTGGGCTGAATTATTTAGTTGTTAAAATTACATAATTTGTTAAAATTATTTATGAGTAACTTTTAATAAATATGTTTTAAAATATCTGTACGTTTGGTAAAACATTTAGAAAATATATTTTTAGCTATAAATTTATGAGAAAATTATAAATAATTGTATTTATATTTTTTTCAGTAAAACTTCACTCGCCAGTTCACATAGGCCTGCATGTCTGTGCATGAACTTTATTCAACAAGTGAAGTACCGACCGCTCAGTTTGGTATTCGAACCTTGAAAATGGCCTACGCAGTCCGTAGCCACTGACCCACCACGCCGATAGTTAAACGAGGCATTTATTAATTTCACGCTAGTGTAGTTTTTTTTTAACCCAGCTTCATAAACTAAAGGTTCTCAGTTCCATCCCAAGCAGAGTCAAACAAATTTGTTGAAAGGTCAGCTGATTACAATCGACTGTTATTTGTCCTAATGGCTGCAAGTAATACTTTCTAAGGAAGAGTCGGGTCGGCCTTAGTTTGTAAAAAAAAAAAAAAAAAAAAAAAAAAATTCCTCTTACATACTCATTCCAAATCCATATCCACTCAGCTGTTGATGATCAGTGACTTAAAAATAATTTGCGCATCAGTGAATGACCAGGTATTTTGTTTAAGTTTTTGAATGGCCAACAATAATAATCAGAATCAGAATCAGAATCAGAATGTTTATTTTCCCAAAATAATAAATAATACAATATTATGTTGTAAAAGAACAATAATAAAAAGAATGAAACTTAAATCTAACAATGTAACTAAATATGTTTATTTACTAGTTATATAATTACATCTTAATATAAAAATTAAGATGTAATTATATAACTAGTAAATAAACATATTTAGTTACATTGTTAGATTTAAGTTTCATTCTTTTTATTATTGTTCTTTTACAACATAATATTGTATTATTTATTATTTTGGGAAAATAAACATTCTGATTCTGATTCTGATTCTGATTATTATTGTTGGCCATTCAAAAACTTAAACAAAATACCTGGTCATTCACTAATTCATTCATAATAAAACCCCACCTCTTGTGTAAACGTGTAACTGTTACAAGAATGTCTCAGTTTTATAGGACTTCCATCTTTACAGGCAGCTTAATCATTTACATCTGTTACATTCATGTACAAGACAAGGAAGAAAATTGAATGATTTAGACGATTAAATTAAACAAATCTTTAATGAAGAAACTAAATAAAATGACATAATTGAGTATCTCATTTCAGTGTGAGGACTGAGAAAACCAACCAAAACACTAGAAATCAACGGTTGCAACAAATTTTGAACTTGAAAGAAAGAAGTACTAGTAAGACACAAACAATTGACAGTAATGGAGGAGAAAAATTAATACTGCAGTGGCTAGGCAGGACAAAGTCACGAGCGCACGTTCACCCTACACCACGGTGCAGATACTATCTCAGCACGGGCAGCGCACTGATAAATATTTCATCGCGGATTACACTTACCTGGAATGCCACCAGATAATTGCTTTGTACTCACCAAGCCAGATTGCCGACGGTTTGATTGAATTACCTATAGGATGAAGAGGAAATGAAGAGAATTTGTGGGCTAACAATTTGTCTTTTAAAACAAAACTAAATACGTAGAATGTTTCGTAGTCCAAAACGGTCAAGAACAGGAACCATTTCAGGCTATATTAGACCTACTGATCTTCAGTGCACGTTTCAAGAAGATAACCGAAATGAAGATCTGAGTTAAAAATTTATTTGAATAAACTTTTTATGTTGTTTAAAGTATTGTACATGATTGTTAATTTGTCATAGATTTCTAATGATGCCATTTTATTTTTTTTTTCAAAACTGCACAAAGATTCAAAAGGTGAAAAAATTCCCTTCTCTTCAGGTGTACCTTACATTATCGTACATTCCAGTAAAAACTATTTGGATAGGAGGAGTAAGTTAAATCAAAACAGTACCAAACATATAAAACATACAGTAATTATAAAATTGCAAAAACTAAATCTGAAGAGTTACGCCTTACAAAAATATTAAAAAATTAATAAAACGTTCACAAAATGTATAAACACGAGTGTGTAACAAAATTAATACAATTTACCAAACTTAACAAACAAAATAAAATAAAGACAAAACAAAATGTTAACAACTTTAACAATTTAACTCCTCACACTTGACGTGTCCTGCGGGATTATCGAGGGAGTGGCAACCGCAACACTGACGGACGGACTCACCACGATCAACGGGCGTAGTCTATCATTAAAACTTCCTACAACTGTTGATATTTTATTGTAATACAGGATAGTAACACCTGAAAATGACATAATTTGTTACGTAGTTTATGCTGTATTAAAACACTTGACATATCCATTAAATTAACTGCATTTTCTTGCAAAGAGAAAGATGAAGGACTATTACGTAAAGTTCATTGTCGTGTCGAGTGTTAAATTAAAAGAATGACATAACTGTCGAAAAACATGTCTAGTTATCTGATTTACACACATGGTCAATTTACTGTGAGTACAAATTAATTTCATTTAAAATGTGCACGCACTCACGCACGCATGCACACACACACACACACACACACACACACACACACACACACACACACACACACACACACACACACACACACACACACACACACACACACACACACACACACACACACACACACACACACACACACACACACACACACACACACACACACACACACACACACACACACACACACACACACACACACACACACACACACACACACACACACACACACACACACACACACACACACACACACACACACACACACACACACACACACACACACATTGTAACCACATATTGGCGATTAAAATTATTTACGAAAGCCCAAAATGTTATTTTCATAAAGTGTAATTATTTGTCAAGATCAGGTGTGTAGGCTATATGTTAGAACACTCTTAATTGATTTACTTAACAAACATTACTTTAAATATCATTTCATACGTACTTTGTCTTACTCCAAGAAAGCCACAAAACCCACAAAATTCACGATATACAATGTGACGATTAAGATAAACAGCAATAACGTTAATGGTTTGTGCAGTACAGCGGTAGATGAGTTGTAGCCACGTCGCTGTTCGAGATTGCAGTCGTTGTATTTCACATGCTCAGTCTGCAGCTGTTCTCTGAGACCGCTTTGTAGCGGCTTGACATTGCAAATTATTGTAATCACGTTAATGCCGGCTCTTGGCCTGCTTCCCCTCCCCCTCAGCCTCTATTACTCCACCCACTCCTCTCTCATACACACAGACTTCACTTACAGTTTTAAGGATAGTCTACCTAAGGATCTACTAAAGATACCATCATTTTCTTAATTTCACCTATTTATGAAATGTGAATCTCCTCTTTTAATTTAATTTTTGAACACTTATTTATTTTTACTTACTAATTAATTACACTTATTACTTACTTTACTATACAGTACATTGTAAACACATTATCTAAAATGAGTATGAAATATTCATAATTATTTACTTATGAAACATTCGATTAACTAAAAATTAGTACATTGGTGATATAACTATCTACTTTAGATTAAGTGATAGAAAAGACTTACACTTATAACCTCAGCCACATAAAATAGCGTCTTATATTTAATTTGCAAAATCATTGCTTCACTTAATGATTATGTTGAATCATTGATTTCTCTCTCTCTCTCTCTCTCTCTCTCTCTCTCTCTCTCTCTCTCTCTCTCTCTCTCTCTCTCTCTCTCTCTCTCTCTCTCTCTCTCTCTCTCTCTCTCTCTCTCTCTCTCTCTCTCTCTCTCTCTCTCTCTCTCTCTCTCTCTCTCTCTCTCTCTCTCTCTCTCTCTCTCTCTCTCTCTCTCTCTCTCTCTCTCTCTCTCTCTCTCTCTCTCTCTCTCTCTCTCTCTCTCTCTCTCTCTCTCTCTCTCTCTCTCTCTCTCTCTCTCTCTCTCTCTCTCTCTCTCTCTCTCTCTCTCTCTCTCTCTCTCTCTCTCTCTCTCTCTCTCTCTCTCTCTCTCTCTCTCTCTCTCTCTCTCTCTCTCTCTCTCTCTCTCTCTCTCTCTCTCTCTCTCTCTCTCTCTCTCTCTCTCTCTCTCTCTCTCTCTCTCTCTCTCTCTCTCTCTCTCTCTCTCTCTCTCTCTCTCTCTCTCTCTCTCTCTCTCTCTCTCTCTCTCTCTCTCTCTCTCTCTCTCTCTCTCTCTCTCTCTCTCTCTCTCTCTCTCTCTCTCTCTCTCTCTCTCTCTCTCTCTCTCTCTCTCTCTCTCTCTCTCTCTCTCTCTCTCTCTCTCTCTCTCTCTCTCTCTCTCTCTCTCTCTCTCTCTCTCTCTCTCTCTCTCTCTCTCTCTCTCTCTCTCTCTCTCTCTCTCTCTCTCTCTCTCTCTCTCTCTCTCTCTCTCTCTCTCTCTCTCTCTCTCTCTCTCTCTCTCTCTCTCTCTCTCTCTCTCTCTCTCTCTCTCTCTCTCTCTCTCTCTCTCTCTCTCTCTCTCTCTCTCTCTCTCTCTCTCTCTCTCTCTCTCTCTCTCTCTCTCTCTCTCTCTCTCTCTCTCTCTCTCTCTCTCTCTCTCTCTCTCTCTCTCTCTCTCTCTCTCTCTCTCTCTCTCTCTCTCTCTCTCTCTCTCTCTCTCTCCCTCCCCATAAGAATGATACCTAGGATACCTGGTTGATACCCCACCCACTCTACACTCGTGGCTATTCCTCTCTACACTAAATTCCATCGTTGAAGCTACTCCTTCCTCCTACTGTGCTATATTACAAGCCCCCCTCAACTCTCGGAACGGAAGGGTTGTTATGAACACCCCTCTACTTAGCACACATATTCAGCGTTGGTACTCTTTCTCAGAGCCCGAACACACATACGAATTTGTTGCGTTTACCTTTCACTTTACACATTGATAGCATTATGAGTCTATTGTCGATGTCCAGCCGCTTCCTCTTATCTATTAACAACTATGGCGTCAATGGTTCTCTCTGTCGTCAAGAAATAAGTTAAGAGTGGCGTTTAAATATATCGCATGGCTTTCAATGTCAGCTACCAATATAAAGGGAAAGCAATAAAATAAAAGTGTATAAACGAGATTGAAAAATACCAAAAGGAAATAAAATCTAAAACACAAAGTACTTGTATCTTAAGTGTTTAATATCGATCTCCTGTCACAGAGCTCAACCCTGTTATCGTAACCACTCAATACCTAATTAATCAAGACAAGCTAATACTCCCTTAAAAGAACGCAATGGGCAATCATTAAAAATATGTGATTTGCAGTTTGAATATCGTTTCTGCAATCACACGTCGGATCATATGATATTCCCCACTTATATTTCCAGTAGTTGCATCTTCCCCCACCCGTGCGAAAGCGATTCAACGTAATCCATTCCTCCGATGATAGTTTAATCATGAGGGCTGATATCAGAAATTTTGTTCAACCGTCAAACATATCCCAAGTTATCGTCCAGTCGGTAAAAATTTATTTGAGATTAACTGGTTTTTGAAGATGTGGTTTTCTAGATTTAAGTCGTCCAGCACGGTGAGATCTTGCAAAATGAAAATGGGAAGATTCAAATTAGATCTTTCTAAACTCTCTAAGTAGTGCGTCATACATCCGGAGGTGCTATGTTCCACTACTAAAAACTATTGTAAGGACCAATTATGTTCATTATATCTCATTGCAAACGCAAAAAAAATTAAATTCAAGAGAAGCACACCAGGTTATCTATTGCGTGCTCTAACCAGTAGAGAGAGGGCTCTCAGAGCAATAGTTAGACTTCCTAGTCTAATAAACGGACAAGAACCTTCCAAAAAAACTCAATATAGTCAGTATAGGCCTGCACTTCTGTAAATATCATGATAACATTATCTAAAAATGTGCAGTTTTGGAGAGTTTATACATTTTTTCGTTTAAGCTAATTTCATGAGTTAGTCTAAAATGTTGTTCAGATTTCATAATTTGTAAGTTGCATACCCATAGTATGATTAATTTTTATTGGGAACATTTATTTATTTTTTTTCAATTTAACAAATATTGTTTATTGATTGATTGTCAAAAACACATTAATGGTTTCATAAAATAAAATATATAATTTTTGGAATAGTTTTTTGAAAATACACTTTTTAGTTGTATCTTTGAACAACATTTGACACACAACACATAAATCTTAACACAAACTTGTTTCTAAGAAAGGTCAGGAATCGTCTCACCATTTTAAGGCACGTACTTATTGATTTCCTGTTTCCAAAAATCTACTATATCACCAATTTATTGGCATGTATGTGATGCGCCATGAATGGCAAAAATGCCAATGTTTTGTGTTACGAAAAAATTAAAGACTTATCTAACCAATGTATAAAGTATTATCCATCGTGCAAATAATTTTCGGATAAAGCAACCTCCACTAGTAGATACTAATGCACCTCTCTCTCTCTCTCTCTCTCTCTCTCTCTCTCTCTCTCTCTCTCTCTCTCTCTCTCTCTCTCTCTCTCTCTCTCTCTCTCTCTCTCTCTCTCTCTCTCTCTCTCTCTCTCTCTCTCTCTCTCTCTCTCTCTCTCTCTCTCTCTCTCTCTCTCTCTCTCTCTCTCTCTCTCTCTCTCTCTCTCTCTCTCTCTCTCTCTCTCTCTCTCTCTCTCTCTCTCTCTCTCTCTCTCTCTCTCTCTCTCTCTCTCTCTCTCTCTCTCTCTCTCTCTCTCTCTCTCTCTCTCTCTCTCTCTCTCTCTCTCTCTCTCTCTCTCTCTCTCTCTCTCTCTCTCTCTCTCTCTCTCTCTCTCTCTCTCTCTCTCTCTCTCTCTCTCTCTCTCTCTCTCTCTCTCTCTCTCTCTCTCTCTCTCTCTCTCTCTCTCTCTCTCTCTCTCTCTCTCTCTCTCTCTCTCTCTCTCTCTCTCTCTCTCTATATATATATATATATATATATATATATATATATATATATATATATATATATATATATTTAAATCGCAATGAAGTCTTTTAAGATTCTACTAAAAAAGATTATCTTTGATCTTGTCTAATCTAACCTACTGTATTACAATATACTTGGAAGTTAAAGTCAATAGCCCTATTGGCCATAAAGCCAATCCCAACAGAACACCAGGATAGGTAAACAAGGGTCCAGCAATGTGTAACCTCTTTTCGAGGTTCCCAATTCACTGTACGTAAGTATCAAGCACACGGTAGGCCTACCCGTTGGTATTATCCTTCAGTATTACTTTTTCTTGATACAATTTTTAGTATATCCATATACACACATGCCTATACCTATAAATATAGGAAAGGAATTCGAAATTGACTTTGGTTTGGAACCAACAACCAGTCCTTGGTTGGAATGGTTAATACGCTGGGATGATAATGCTTGACGCCTAATACCTTCCCTTTAATGGTCAGGTGTAAGAGAGGACTTTTTAGTCCTAAACTTGCCAATTTTTACGCATTTTTTATTGTGAAACAAATAAAGTCTTTATTCATTTAACTTCGATTTCATTCCTAATATTCGTGAAATGCTCTTTTCATAACTCAAGTACTACTTTTCATAGATAGCAATTTCAAATGTGATTCCAAAAGCAGACATATCAGAGTTCTTTTATGAGTTATCCAAAATGGTTGCTGTTTTTCTAATGATATTTTCAACACATCATGAGAAATATAGTATTTTTAAAAATCTTCTTCAGAATAAGTTAAATCCTGGACTATAACTCATAGCCACAGAATATACTAACATTTTGGCTATGAGTACAACATACTGTACAATATCGCCGCACATGTACGGGAGGGCGGGTGGGCCAATATCACCGTATGTGTATGGGAGGGTGGGTGGTCCAATATCACCGCGCATATATGGGAAGGTGGGTGGGCCAATATCACCATTCGTGTATGGGAGGGTGGGTAGACCAATATCACCATACGTGTATGGGAGAGTGCGTGGACCCATTTCACCGTGCGTCTATGTCACTTAATGGTTTTTTTTTAATTATTCATTACTTTTAATTGACTTCCAATTAGAATGTCCCCCTTTAGGCCTTCAATCGGCCTCAGCTCCTTCCTTACAACCTTGTGCCGATTTTAGTAGTGGCAACCACTTTCTCTTTAATTGTGGTAGTGGCACCGCGTGGCAACCACTTTCTCTGTGGAGAAAAAATCATTAGCAAATATTAATTTTCTATAAATGATATTTGTTCAAATATTTAGTTGAAACTTTTACAATTATCCATCGATAAAACAGTAGTCAACTTTACTGCTAGAGTTCACTATAAACGAATAAAAACATTAAAAAAATTATGTTCTACTTTGTAAGGCAGCGGAGACGGCAGATATGCTGTAGCATACTACCAGATATTCTGTGGCCATCCATGATTGTAGTAGTGGCACCGTGTGGCGACGACTTTCTCCTAGGACACTCGTTAGTTGGCAAGGCAATGGAGTCGGCAGATCTGCTGTAGCATACTACTAAGATGTCCTGTGGCCATCCATGATTGTAGTAGTCGCACCGTGTAGTAACCACTTTCTCCTAGGACACTCGTTAGTTGGCCAGGCAATGGAGTCGGCAGATCTGCTGTAGCATACTACTAAGATATCCTGTGGCCATCCATGATTGTAGTAGTCGCACCGTGTAGTAACCACTTTCTCCTAGGAGACTCGTTCGTTATCAAGGCATTAGAACCGGCAGATCTAGTGTAGCATACTACTCAGATGTCCTGCGGCCACCCATTATTATAGTAGTAGCCCCGTGTGGCGACGACTTTCCCCTAGGTCACTCGTTAGTTATCAATGCATTGGAGCTGGTAGATCTGCTGTAGCATACTACTCAGATGTCCTGTGGCCATTCAAGATTGTAGTAGTGGCCCCGTGTGGCGACGACTTTCTCCTAGGAGACTCGTTAGTTATCAATGCATTGGAGCTGGTAGATCTGCTGTAGCATACTACTCAGATGTCCTGTGGCCACCCATGATTGTAGTAGTGGCCCCATGTGGCGACAACGTTCCCCTAGGTGACTGGTTAGTTATCAATTCATTGGAGCTGGTTAATCTGCTGTAGCATACTACTCAGATGTCCTGTGGCCACCCATGATTGTAGTAGTGGCCCCGTGTGGCGACGACTTTCCCCTAGGTGACTCGTTAGTTATCAATGCATTGGATCTGGTAGATCTGCTGTAGCATACTACTCATATGTCCTGTGGCCACCCATTATTGTAGTAGTGGCACCGTGTGGCGACGACTTTCCCCTAGGTGACTCGTTAGTTATCAAGGCATTGGAGCTGGTAGATCTGCTGTGGCATACTACTCATATGTCCTGTGGCCACCCATGATTGTAGTAGTGGCACCGTGTGGCGACGACTTTTCCCTAGGTGACTCGTTAGTTATCAATGCATTGGATCTGGTAGATCTGCTGTAGCATACTACTCATATGTCCTGTGGCCACCCATGATTGTAGTAGTGGCACCGTGTGGCGACGACTTTCCCCTAGGTGACTCGTTAGTTATCAAGGCATTGGAGCTGGTAGATCTGCTGTGGCATACTACTCATATGTCCTGTGGCCACCCATGATTGTAGTAGTGGCCCCGTGTGGCGACGACTTTCCCCTAGGTGACTCGTTAGTTATCAATGCATTGGAGCTGGTAGATCTGCTGTAGCATACTACTCAGATGTCCTGTGGCCATCCATGATTGTAGTAGTCGCACCGCGTGGCGACGACTTTCCCCTAGGTGACTCGTTAGTTATCAAGGCATTGGAGCTGGTAGATCTGCTGTGGCATACTACTCATATGTCCTGTGGCCACCCATGATTGTAGTACTGGCCCCGTGTGGCGACGAATTTCCCCTATGTGACTCAATAGTTATCAATGCATTGAAGCTCGTAGATCTGCTGTAGCATACTACTGAGATGTCTTGTGGCCACCCATGATTGTAGTAGTGGCCCCGTGTGGCGACGACTTTCCCCTAGGTGACTCGTTAGTTATCAATGCATTGGATCTGGTAGATCTGCTGTAGCATACTACTCAGATGTCCTGTGGCCATCCATGATTGTAGTAGTCGCACCGCGTGGCGACGACTTTCCCCTAGGTGACTCGTTAGTTATCAAGGCATTGGAGCTGGTAGATCTGCTGTGGCATACTACTCAGATGCCCTGTGGCCACCCATGATTGTAGTAGTGGCCCCGTGTGGCGACGACTTTCCCCTAGGTAACTCGTTAGTTATCAAGGCAGGGGAGCCGGCAGATCTGCTGTAGCATACTACTGAGATGTCTTGTGGCCATCCATGATTGAGTAGTGGCACTGTGTGGTGATGACTTTCCCCTAGGTGACTCGTTAGTTATCAATGCATTGGATATGGTAGATCTGCTGTATCATACTACTCAGATGTCCCGTGGCCACCCATGATTGTAGTAGTGGCCCCGTGCGCGGACGACTTTCCCCTAGGTGACTCGTTAGTTATCAATGCATTGGATCTGGTAGATCTGCTGTAGCATACTACTCAGATGTCCTGTGGCCATCCATGATTGTAGTAGTCGCACCTTGTGGCGACGACTTTTCCCTAGGTGACTCGTTAGTTATCAAGGCATTGGAGCTGGTAGATCTGCTGTGGCATACTACTCATATGTCCTGTGGCCACCCATGATTGTAGTAGTGGCCCCGTGTGGCGACGACTTTCCCCTAGGTGACTCGTTAGTTATCAATGCATTGGAGCTGGTAGATCTGCTGTAGCATACAACTGAGATGTCCTGTGGCCATCCATGATTGTAGTAGTCGCACCGTGTGGCGACGACTTTCCCCTAGGTGACTCGTTAGTTATCAATGCATTGGAGCTGGTAGATCTGCTGTAGCATACTACTCAGATGTCCTGTGGCCACCCATGATTGTAGTAGAGGCCCCGTGTGGTGACGACTTTCCCCTAGGTGATTCGTTAGTTATCAATGCATTGGAGCTGGTAGATCTGCTGTAGCATACAACTGAGATGTCCTGTGGCCATCCATGATTGTAGTAGTCGCACCGTGTGGCGACGACTTTCCCCTAGGTGACTCGTTAGTTATCAATGCATTGGAGCTGGTAGATCTGCTGTAGCATACTACTCAGATGTCCTGTGGCCATCCATGATTGTAGTAGAGGCCCCGTGTGGTGACGACTTTCCCCTAGGTGACTCGTTAGTTATCAAGGCAGGGGAGCCGGCAGATCTGCTGTAGCATACTACTGAGATGTCTTGTGGCCATCCATGATTGAGTAGTGGCACTGTGTGGCGACGACTTTCCCCTAGGTGACTCGTTAGTTTTCAAGGCATTGGAGCTGGTAGATCTGCTGTGGCATACTACTCATATGTCCTGTGGCCACCCATGATTGTAGTAGTGGCACCGTGTGGCGACGACTTTCCCCTAGGTGACTCGTTAGTTATCAATGCATTGGATCTGGTAGATCTGCTGTAGCATACTACTCATATGTCCTGTGGCCACCCATGATTGTAGTAGTGGCCCCGTGTGGCGACGACTTTCCCCTAGGTGACTCGTTAGTTATCAATGCATTGGATCTGGTAGATCTGCTGTAGCATACTACTCAGATGTCCTTTGGCCATTCATGATTGTAGTAGTCGCACCGTGTGGCGAAGACTTTCCCCTAGGTGACTCGTTAGTTATCAATGCATTGGAGCTGGTAGATCTACTGTAGCATACTACTCAGATGTCCTTTGGCCATTCATGATTGTAGTAGTCGCACCGTGTGGCGAAGACTTTCCCCTAGGTGACTCGTTAGTTATCAACGCATTGGAGCTGGTAGATCTGCTGTAGCATACTACTCAGATGTCCTGTGGCCAACAATGGCTTTAGTAGTGGCACCGTGTGGCGACGACTTTCCACTAGGTGACTCGTTAGTTATCAATGCATTGGAGCTGGTAGATCTGCTGTAGCATATTACAAAGATGTCCTGTGGCCACCCATGATTGTAGTAGTGGCCCCGTGTGGCGACGACTTTCCACTAGGTGACTCGTTAGTTATCAATGCATTGGAGCTGGTAGATCTGCTGTAGCATACTATTCAGATGTCCTGTGGCCACCCATGATTGTAGTAGTCGCACCGCGTGGCGACCACTTTCTACTAGGTGACTCGTTAGTTATCAATGCATTGGAGCTGGTAGATCTGCTGTAGCATACTACTGAGATGTCCTGTGGCCACCCATGATTGTAGTAGTGGCCCCGTGTGGCGACGACTTTATCCTAGGAGATTCGTTAGTTATCAATGCATTGGAGCTGGTAGATCTGCTGTAGCAGACTACTCAGATGTCCTATGGCCACCCATGATTGTAGTAGTGGCCCCGTGTGGCGACGACTTTATCCTAGGTGACTCGTTAGTTATCAATGCATTGGAGCTGGTAGATCTGCTGTAGCAGACTACTCAGATGTCCTATGGCCACCCATGATTGTAGTAGTGGCCCCGTGTGGCGACGACTTTATCCTAGGAGATTCGTTAGTTATCAATGCATTGGAGCTGGTAGATCTGCTGTAGCATACTACTCAGATGTCCCGTGGCCACCCATGATTGTAGTAGTCGCACCGCGTGGCGACGACTTTCCACTAGGTGACTCGTTTGTTATCAATGCATTGGAGCTGGTAGATCTGCTGTAGCAGACTACTCAGATGTCCTATGGCCACCCATGATTGTAGTAGTGGCCCCGTGTGGCGACGACTTTCCCCTAGTTGACTCGTTAGTTATCAAGGCAGGGAAGCTTGCAGATCTGCTGTAGCATACTACTGAGATGTCTTGTGGCCATCCATGATTGTAGTAGTGGCACTGTGTGCCGACGACTTTCTCCTAGGACACTCGTTAGTTATTAAGGCAATGGAGTCGGCAGATCTGCATACTACTCAGATGTCCCGTGGCCAATCATGAATGTAACTACGTTAAAGAATTAACAAGGATATTTATTAATAGTGAAGTGTACTCCTTCTGTTTTTGCAAACCATCTTAATTTACGTGACCGTATTGTATTGTGTAACACAGGATATTGGCTAAATCGTTACAATTTCAAACCTTTGCTCACCAAACTCTCTGAGAGCCACATTAGAACCAAATATAAGCATATAATTTTAGTATATTAAGTAGTATATAATAGTAACGTGATTTTGGATTTTTACTCTATAACATTTAGGTATTTGATCCTGATATTTCTTTTACTGTGTGATTGCAGTTTACTTTTGGTTTCTACTGATTTTAGAAATAATAATATATTGTAGTATATAAAAATGAGTGATGGAAGGGTCTTTCCTTACAATATTTCTTAAACTCTCTGCAGTTTTCACATGAACACTTCATAATAATATGTTTAATTTTCTTGGAGAAGGACAATTATTTGCTTGAGTCAATCATTAAGACAATGCTAAATATTGTATAGTGAAATTGTCTTACAAATTGATAAGTAAAAACGACTATCATACTAAAACAAATTCTCTCACTGACATGTATACATAAGATTTTTCGGATCCTTCCAAACACCTTCGTTAACACGAATGTTGACGGTTTTTCCAAACACCTAAATTACATCGACGTAATTGGGTTCTCCTCATCTCAATCATTAAAAGGATTCTCTGGGTTTTATCACCCACCCTCGTTAACATGAATGTTGACAGAATCCTCCACCCACCTACATTATTTTGACTTCATAGTATTTTTCACTCACATGTATAAATATAATCATCTGGCTTCTTCTATACACCTTCGTTAACACGACTGTTCCACACACCTACATTATCTTGACTTCAACGGGTTATTCCACTCGCATGCAGCCACACGAGTCTCTAAGCTCTTCCAATCGTCTACGTAAACAGAACTGTTTATTTATTTAAACATCAACATTAACATGAGTCTTCGTCTCCTACCATACTTATTTGTTAGCAATCTGTTTGGTTATTTCACACTTGTACGTACTCTCTACTCTCAGATAATTCCTGGACCCTACGTAAGCATAACTCTTGAAAGTACTTACACTCTCTTTCCTTTTAATGTGTCCCATAGTATACGTAAATAAAGCAAACGTTTGATGAGCCTTCAATTTATTTGCTAGGATATTTCATAGTCACGTCTTAAAAGGACACGTCTTTCAGGTCTCATCAATTTAGTGGTAATGTTACCTAAATGTAAGTCCAAGGTGTATAAGTATCTTAAGTTGTTCACCGTTTAAGGACATACTTCAGCGTCAACTAAATACGTTAATTTGTTGACATGTGCAGGTAATCCACACCACGCGCCTTTCTTGAAAACTTAGTGTACTTTGTACTCCCCTAAAGAGCTCAGGCTTTGGATTTTTTCGATTAACTATGTCTTGGAACCTATTTTTTCAGTGTATGAATTGTTGTTTCTTGTACAAACTGTTTCATCAGCCATTAATTTTGCTTGTCTTATTATATTGTTAAGGGTTGTTTTGTATACAATATTTTGTTTGTGTATCTTTGTATTTAAATACGAATAATTTTACCTTCAGAGATGCCTTGAGTTTATTATAGGAAATGAAAATCTTACCAGATGTTTCTGTGGTTCTGAAAATTGCTAAAGCAACGAGATTAACCCGCAAACTCATTTTTACTGTACGTCAGTTGAATTAGAATTAGTGTGCTAATCTAGGTCCAATAAGATGGAAGTCCATGGATGGATATACAAGAAACACTGTGTCAAATATCAGAGTTAGTGAGTAAATACTATTGGGGGAGTCTACTGTGCAAATAGCGCACCGGATCAAACGGATCAATTTAGCTTCAAGCTATACAATTAATTAATTGTTGTATTGGTCAGAATTAAAATTAAAATTTATAGAAAGGGGTACATTTTTGTTGATATGTATCTACAATAGCATTCAGGATGAGTTATACATGGTTGAATATATAATTAATTAATTTGTTTATATCATTAATTAAAGCTAAATGTTAATGTTAAAGTATTTAAAACCATATTTTTATATATGATATTTACGCATATTATTATTATTATTATGTGAGCAGAGTTGTACGTAAAAAACTCCATGAAGATTATCTCTCGCTTCACCAATTATTTGGATATTAGTTTTGAAGGTCTGCATTCTATAGTGTTGTAGGTAGTAGTAATTTCAAAACCAATTTCATTGTGAAGTGTTTTAAGTTTACTCTTTTGGTTATATCTGTAATGACGTTGTATTGGGATAAAAATTACATAAACATAAAATATTAGGTCGAATGGCACATTTAACATTACACAAACAAAAGTTATTAAACTTTCCCGATTTGGTCTTAAGAAGCTAAATTATGTTTCAAACCTTCTATGACAAGAAGCCAACGGGATGCAGTTTGTTCAGTTTCACGAAAACTTTCAAAATAACATGCAAATTGGAAATCTACTTTAACTAGGGCAGTTAACTTTGTTGTTATGTCATCCGTAGTTATCTTACTATCCGATACTGAAGTCCGAAGAAACTTAATTGTAATTTAAACCACATATGGCTAAAAACCAACAGTGTGCAATTTGTTCAGTTTCACGCAACTTTCAAAATAATATACAAATTGAAAGCTACCTCAACAGGGGAAATTTGCTTTCCTTATTTGCGATCCAGAGTCATCTTAATGTCTGGTAGTGAAGTCCAAAGGAACTAAATCAAAGCTCAGACCACCTATGACTAAAAACCAACAGTATGCATTTGTACAGTTTCACGCAACTTTCAAAATAATATACAAATTGAAAACTACCTCAACAAGGGAAGTTTGCTTTCCTTATTTGCGATTCAAAGTCAACCTAGTATCAAGTTCTGAGAAGAAATTAAAACGTAGCTCAAACCGCCTATGACTAAAAGCTAACGGTGTGCAGTTTTGATCAGTTACATGCAAACTTTAACTTTCAAAATACTACACAAATTAAAATCAACTTGAACAATGCAAATATACTTTTCTAATTTATGATCCATAGTCATTTTAGTATTTAGTAATGAAATATGAAGAAACTTGTATTGCAATTGTAATTCAAATCACCTTTGACTCTAATAATATGAAGTTTCTTTATTTCTACACAAACTTTAAAATAATATACAAATTTTAAAAAATCTACTTCAACAAGGTAAGGGAAGTTTAGCTTCTTGATGTGTGATCCATAGTTATCTTAGTATCTAGTATTGAAGTTTGAAGAAACTAAAAATCCACTTATGACCAAAATCAAATGAATGCATTTGTTCAGTTTCATGAAAGGTTTCAATATAATATACAAATTGAAAATCTACTTACACAAAGGATGATAACTTTCATGATTTGTGATTCATAGTTATTTTAGTGTCCAGTAATGAAGTCTGAAAAAACTAAATCGTAGCTCAAACCACCAATGAATAAAGGCTAACAGTGTGCAGTTTGTTTAGTTTCACGTAAACTTTCAATAAATATTCAAAATAAAATCTACTTCTACAAGGGAAGTTTTTTTTTCGCATGTGTGACTATAGTCATCTTACTATCTAGTAATGAAGTGCAAAGAATATAACTTGTTAACTCAAACCAACTATGGCTAAGAACCACCAGAACGCAGTTTGTTTAGTTTAACTCAAACTTACAAAATAATTTGGAAATTGAAAATCTACTTCAACAACGAAAGGGAAGTTTACTGTCTTGATTTGAGATCCATAGCTGTCGTAATCTCTAGTTCTGAGAAGAAATTAAAACGTAGTTCAAACCGCCTATGACTAAAAGCTAACGGTGTGCAGTTTTGATCAGTTACATGCAAACTTTAACTTTCAAAATACTACACAAATTAAAATCAACTTAAACAATGCAAGTATACTTTCCTAATATATTATCCATAGTCATCTTAATATGTATGTAGTAATGAATTCCGAAGAAACTAAATTGTTCACTCAAACCATATATGACTAAAAACCAACTTAATATCTAGTAATGAAGTTCGAAGAAGGTCAATTGTAACCTAAACAACATATGACCAACTTAATAAACCAATAGTACACAGTTTGTTCAGTTTCACGCAAACTTTCAAAATACTCGTAATATACATATTAAAAATCTACTTTAACAAGAGGAGTTTACTTTCTTGATTCACTAAAAGCCAACAATAAGCAGTTTGTTCAGTTTCATGCAAACTTACAAAATAAAATGCAAATTGAATATCTACATCAACAGGGGAAGTTTGCTTTCTTAAATTGCAATCCATAATCATTTTATTATCAAGTAATGAAGAAACTAAATTGTAGCTTTAACCACGAATAACTTATAGCTAAAATTATTTAGTTTTAGGGTAGAGTTGGACTAGGAAAAGTTCGATTAAAGTTAGAAAAGAGTCTAAGTATGAGAGTTGAACTTGGAAATAGTATAGAACAATATATATCCTTTTTATTATACAAAATTGGAGAAATTCGATTAAGTTCAAATTAAGTACAAATATTGATCTGATTAATCGGACTATAGATAGAGTTTAACTTTGCTTGAGTATGTAAGAATATCTCCTAATAAGTATAAAAACTTGGAAAATCGATGTTTGAAAAGAGCAGTTTAATGTGATTTATGGGACTATAAAAGAGTTGAACGTTGACTGAGTATGGGGGAATATCTTATTAAAAGTATAACAACTTGGAAAATTCGAATAAGTTTGTAAAGAGTAGAATTATTAGTACTTGGTTGATTTGATTAGTCGGACTGTGGATAGTGCTGAACTTTGTATGAATACAGTAAAATATATCCTTTTTTTATACAAACTTTCGATAAGTTTAAACTAAAGTAGAGTTGTTTTGGGAAAGATTAAGGAAGAATATCTCCTCTTGGGTATTAAACACTTAGGGACATTTGATAAAGTTATACTTTTCCACTCGGGTAAAGTTAAATTTAGAAAGAGTATGGTAAAAAGTATCCTTTGAAGAATACAAACTTGGAAAAAGTTTATTACGTTTAAAAAGACATAGAGTTGAACTTAGAAAAAGTAAGGGATACTAAAAAGTTAGAAAAGAGCCAAAGTATTTAGAGATGAACTTAGAGAGAAATAAATAGTATAGAACAATATCTCCTTTTTACTGTAACAACTTTTTGAAAATCGATTAAGTTTGAAATAAGTGTAATTATTCTTGCATGCTTGAATTGGTTGATAGGACTAGTTGGTTGAATAGAGTTGAGCTTTGTTTGTTTTGGGACTATGAAAGAGTTGAACGTTAACTGAGTATGGAAGAATAACTTCTTAGATGTAACAATAACAAATTAAAGAAAATTTGAATACGTTTGTAAAGAGTACAAGTAAATATATAGGATGAAAAGAGAAAGATTATGGATGAATGTCTCGTTTGGAGTAATAAAACTTGGAAACATTTGATTAAGTTTAACTTTTTCACTCAGATAGAGTTAAATTTAGAAAGAGTATGGAAGAATACAAACTTGAAAACATTTTTAAGCTTAAAAAGACAGAGTTGAACTTAGAAAGGGTAAGGAATAGTATCTACATTCGATTAAAAAAACATTTAAACAATTCGACTAAGTTCGAAAATATTGCAATAATCAATACGTGAATGTTGCTTGATTTGTTTGGTAGTACTATGGGTAGAGCTGATTTAAAAAAATAAAGTATGGAAGAATGTCTTCTTTTCAGTAGAGAAACTTGGAGGAGTTCGCAAAGAGTACAGGTAGTAGGTACATGGTTAATTTGGTTGATAGGACTTTGGATAGAGTTGAACTTTGAATTAGTATGGAAGAATATCTCCTTTTGAATATAAGCACTTGGAATATTTCAATAAGTTTGGAAAGAGAAGGGTTGGAATAAGAAAGAGTATGGATGAATCTATACACCACCAAAGAACTCGTTTTGAGTATAAAAACATAGGAATATTTAAGTGAGTTTAAAAAGCAACATAGTTGAACTTTGAGAAAGTATGAAAGAAAATCTCATTTCATGGGCGTTGCCTGACTTTGTTGACTATGTATAGAGTTGAACTTTCAATAACTATGGAAGAATATCTCCTTTTGAGCATAAAACTATGAAAAATTTGAATAAATTAAAAAAGACGTAGAATTGAACTTAAAAGAGTATTTAAAAATGTCACCATTTGAGTATAAAAACTTGGTAATGGGTGGTTTTGTTACTTTCTTCGGTCATCAATACTAGATACTAAGATAACACTATGGACCACAAATAAAGAAAGTAAACTTATCTTGTTGAAGTGGATTTCAATTTGAATATTAATTTGAAAGTTTGCGTGAAACTGAACAAACTGTGTACTATTGGTTAATTGTCATATGTTGATTAGGTTACAATTAACCTTCTTCGAACTTCATTACTAGATATTAAGTTGGTTTTTAGTCATGTACATGGTTTGAGTAACCAATTTAGTTTCTTCGGAATTCATTACTACATATTAAAATGACTATGGATAATATATTAGGAAAGTATACTTGCATTGTTTAAGTTGATTTTAATTTGTGTAGTATTTTGAAAGTTAAAGTTTGCATGTAACTGATCAAAACTGCACACCGTTAGCTTTTAGTCATAGGCGGTTTGAACTACGTTTTAATTTCTTCTCAGAACTAGATACTAGGTTGACTATGTATCGCAAGTAAGGAAAGCAAACTTCCTTGTTGAAGTAGTCTAGATATTAGGTTGACTTTGAATCGCAAATAAGGAAAGTAAACTTCACTTGTTGAGGTAGTTTTCAATTTGTATATTATTTTGAAAGTTGCGTGAAACTGTACAAATGCTTATGATTGGTTTTTAGTCATAGGTGGTCTGAGCTTTGATTTAGTTCCTTTGGACTTCATTACCAGACATTAAGATGACTATGGATCGCAAGTAAGGAAAGTAAACTTCACTTGTTGAGGTAGTTTTCAATATGTATTTTATTTTGGAAGTTGCGTGAAACAGAACAAATGCATACATTTGATTTTTAGTAATAGATGGTATGGTAATAGATCCTTTGGACTTCATTACTAGGAACTAAGATGACTATGGATCGTAAGTAAGGAAAGTAAACTTCACTTGTTGAAGTGGTTTTCAATTTGTATTAGTTGAAGTAGTTTTCACTTTGTATTATTTTGAAATTTGAGTGAAACTGAACAAACTGCATCCCATTGACTTCTTGTCATAGAAGGTTTGAAACATAATTTAGCTTCTTAAGACCAAATCGGAAAAGTTTAATAACTTTTGTTTGTGTAATGTTAAATGTGCCGTTCGACCTAACATTTTATATTTATGGCATTTTTATCCCAATACAACGTCATTACAGATATAACCAAAAGAGTATAAACTTAAAACACTTCACAATGAAATTGGTGTTGAAATTACTACCTACAACACTCTAGAATGCAAACCTTCAAAACTAATATCCAAATAATTGGTGAAGCGAGAGATAATCTTCATACAGTTTTTTACGTACAACTCTGTTAACTTAATAATAATGTGTGTAAAAATTAAATTTAAAAAATTACGGTTTTAAATACTTTTCCAGGTTGGCTTGTTTTCTAACAGTCACCTGTGCGTAACTGTTAGTTCAGCTCGTGACTGTACAAAACACCCTCTGAGTTAAACCTTCACATCTAACAAATGCTTACCTCCCAACTGTCTTAGTTTAGACTGTAAATAATATTAGTTTTGATATAATTATAATATCAAGGTTCTATTAATTAACCTTTTTAACATATTTTCATCTGGTCCAAGCATCTCCAACACTGCATAAAGTAAATTATAGTTTTAAATACTTTTCTAAGTTGACTTGTTTTCTAACAGTTAACTGTGCGTAACTGTTAGCTTTAGGCAGTTTGTTAAGAAAAGCGAACATCCACATGACTCAACCTTACACTGTACTTTCACCAGACTAGGCTAGGAAGGACAAAACATTTAACTCTTTGAATTATTATGAATAATAATATTTCGCACTTGATTATAACACCAATGTGGAAAGTACTCTGAGTTCTGACCTCATATATGATCCAACCATCTCCAACATAACAACCAAATAATTATATGGCAGTGGTTTTAATGCATTAACATTTAGTTATGATTAATGACATAAACAAATTAATTAAGTATATATTCAACCATATCCAACCCATCCTGAATGCATCCTGAGTTATGCTGTAGATACATATCATCATAAACGTATCACTTTCCACAAATTGTAATTTTAATGCTAACCAATACAACAATTAATTAATTTTATAACTTAATTTTATAAAGCTAGATTGATGCGGTTGATCCGCTGCGCGGTTTGCACAGTAGACTCCCCCAATAGTATCTACTTTATTGTGCTCACTATAAAAGGCAGTGGGAACAGCATTGTAGTAGTAAGTGTGGGTTCGACCGAGGAGAGGAGCGCGTGGGCTGTCTCAAGTGGACGGATTCAGACGAGCCCAAAACCTGTTCTTTGATGTGGGCTGTCCATAAACGTCAAATACACAGAGGGCTTCTTTATCTAATCTACTCTCACACCTTTGGCCTAGCTGTTTATTTACTCTGATAGGAAAGGGGAGGTGATATATTTGTTAGAGTAGTGTAACTGTCGGAAGTAGGAAGTCCCTACTTAGATCCAATAAGAAGTTAGTATTGATAAGTAATGGTAAACAAACCATTCTACTTTTATTATTTAAGGGCTTTACAAGGAAAGCCAGCTTTTTAATGAATATATATTAGGACTTGCTACGTCACCTATTTTATAATCATTGATAGACATATTAGTATCTGATGAATATTGTTGAATACAATCACGCTAAAAACGCTAAATCCACTGATTTATAGAATTTCCGAATCAAGAAAGTCTGTTATCAATTGTCATATCTATATCAAAATGTAATAACATGCACATGTATGTTTTACATTACAACATTCATAATATACTATTATGTTTAGATTAGTTATTTCAAGAGAAGTCCATGACTTACAAGTTTAATCATGTAATGCGTCTAGATCAGCAATGCAAAGCATTTTCCTAACTAGCACGCAAAATACATGTATTGCAAATTTGTATTTAATTTTATCAAAATATGCGAATTAGGTCTGCGTATAGCACTATTTTAGTTACCGGTATACATACTAAAAGGAAAATATTGTTTAATTTATTTATTAGTAAGACGCTGACAGTCAAGGTATGGGTGAATATGGATTTCGAATGAGTGTAGATAAGCGAATGCAGTCATTGTTACAAACTAAGGCCGACTATTCCTTAGAAAGTGTCATTAATCAGTTCAATGACAAATGAACAATCGGTGGCTTTCAGCCGATCCCTTTCAAAATTTGTTATGACTCTATTTGGAATCGAACTGAGAAACTTTAATTCATGAGGCTGGGATTCAACCAACTAGCTGCCGACCAATTATAGTTAATAGTTGTCAAATGCAGATGTAAAATGTTTTACATGAGAAAGGTATATTATACGTAAAAAAAATAGAACGTGAGAGAATGATTTAAGAGAAAACAGTTTAGAGATTGTTGGGCATTCTCGAGGCTAACAATCACTATAAACCAGAGAACATTGATACACAGAAAACATGCTAATTTGTATTGTTATTTTCACAGTTTGGTCAGCTTAAAGTTAAAATTTTTATCTTTTTAGAGTAAAAAGACGATTTCTATGACAAAAATGCATATTAATTGAATCACACGTATTTTTATTAAATAAAAATTAAGGCGTTTCTTTTAATACAAAGAAAATTCACCAGATCATAGTACAACAAAGCCTCGTCATACCTTAACAAGAGCTGAACCTGTTCCCAGTCGCAGTAAGTGAATGAGGTCGTTACGGCTCAAGAAAGCATCAACAGGAGATCTGACAGGCGCAACGATGCATGGCCTGATATCTGCAGTTACTCGCACTTTACTATCCGTGAAATCGAGAGAAATTCCTTTCCACGCGTGAGTGAAGCTTTGGTCAAGCCGAGTCTATCACTGACTTCCGTTATCCCAGGGGATCAGTTACACCTGAGGTCTACTCATACGGCTGTTGAAAATTAGGTTCATATTTTAAATCTGTTTTTAGAATGTTAAAATATTTTTTTTTACAAACGAAACTTAAAAGACAATTATCTACTGTTATGTGACCAAGATATCAATAATTTTAATATATTAACCAAAAAAAGTAAGACTTCTTTTTGAAGATACAAAATCCACTTAAAAATGTTGTTTAAAAAAATACAGTCTAGCAGTTCATTATTAGCAGACAATATTTTGGATAAATAGGATGTGTTTTCCAAATAATGTCTACTAATCACTTCAAAATATTTGCAATCAGTCCTTCTTGAATCGAAAAACTAAGAAATTAGTTGATCTGCGCTTTTACAGAAAGGCAACATTTCCTTGTACTGCGTAAAATACCCACTAATGTCCGTTGATACACCTTATTATTATCAGACTAATTAAAGTTATATTATACACTATATTGTTATATAGTCAAGCTACATGGTTTCCATACACGTTGTTGACTAGACAAAACATCAGCCAACTAAACTACACCATATTATCAAATATTGATGTTATCTATACAACTTCAATCAGCCAACTAAACTACACAATAATATCGAACCCATTTAAGTTATCTATACAGCATTTGCTATATAGTCAAGATACGTGGTCGCGTGGTTCCGATGCACATTGCTGTGCTAGACAAAACATCAGCCAACTAAACTACACTATATTATCAAATATTGATGTTATCTATACAACTTCAATAAACCAACTAAACTACACAATATTATCGAATATTGAAGTATTTACTAATTTGCCCCAACTTACCCACTTATGAGTAGCTTTTATTTTAAGATTTCATGTTTTGTTTAACTTTACATTCTAATAGACTACTCTTTCATATTCCAGGTGTTAATGTGAGTGTATGATGAGTGAGAATGGGGGGACTGCACCTCCTCGGCCACGTCCACGGTCTCTCGCCCTAGGGAATGGGGAAGTCACCACCCTGGACCGCAGGAATCCCGTGCAGCCACCCTTACCTCCTCCACCCCCTCCTCCCAGACATCACACCTTGGAGTCCGAGGACTCGACGAGTCTCAACAACATTCTGGATGCTCTAGACGACCTAGAACGGCCCGAGGACTCCGGCTCTGAGGAAGAGGAGGGGGAGGATGTCCTGACCGAGTTGCCTTTCAAGTGGAGCGACGTTGACCGAGCCGTGGCACCAAGACGTAACGGTGTACTGGAGCCGAATACTGTCGAAGACTGCCGAAGCGAGTCGAAGCTGTCACCAACTGCATCACAGGTGGGCTTGTCAATTACTACTATCCCACATGCTTTACTTGTAGATTGTCCGTGAAGGACGTCCGATCCTGCCTCTAGCACTGGTTGCGTCATTGCATCGGCATTCTGAATTATTGACCTTGACAGTTTTAAAAATTTATGTGCGTTTCATTTGAACAATCTATTATACATCAACAATTTATAAAGCAATGTGAACGGAAGTATATAAAACATCAAAATATAAATTTTAAGTCCATTACCACTTAATTCAATCTACAAAATTCATCAAATGTCTTCGGAATCGGTATTTAATAAATTTAAGGCCCTTTCTACGAGAATACTTTGATTTACTTGTCCTACGTCTTGTCAGTAGTCTATAAGGCTTAAAGTGCAACCTTCAATATACTCTATTTAACCAATTTCCAGACTTGACATGAACGCGCATAGTGGCACTTATGTGAAGCTCTGGCGTACGACGTTGCCAAGCATACACTGCATCTCACAATATATAAACAACAAAAAACAAACATATATAAGACTAGCTGTACCCGCCCGCTGAGCCGGTCATGTATTGAGTTTGATTTAGAACCTAATAGCTGAAAGAATTCGAGCATTTTTGCTTCTTCTACCAATATTAGATTTTTTAGGAGGCATGTCATAAAAAGTAAACTGCAAAACAAATAATTATTTATTTTTTATTTTCACGTTTCACCACATGTTTTAATTACCGAGGAAAAAAGGTTAACACCAAATACAGATCACCTGATCAAGTAAAAGTAGTGTGTGCTACACTCTCAAGGTGAAATGTAGAACTACAATAAATCAAAACATATACAGTACTGTTGTTGTGAGAACTTCAATCTGCTTATAGCATGTGAAACTACATTAAACCACACAGTCATACGTTTTTTGTAAACAATTCAGATTCTCCATTTGAATAACATGGGATCTTTAGGAGCCCGTGGGGCGGGACCCTGTGGACGGATCTGCATCAAACTTCACAGAAACCATCTCGGGAGTATACAGGACAACATCCTAAAGTTTCATGGCGATCGGTTGGATGGTTTGGCAGCGCATAAACTTCAAATATATATATATATATATATATATATATATATATATATATATATATATATATATATACAAACATCCTCTTTTATAAATATAGATAATATAAACATTATGAAAATCTGTGGTAGTATCAATTTTACTTGAACACGATATCAAATTTTCTAATCAAGTCGTAAAAAAGTATTGGAAAAGTACAGATAAATAAATGAAATGTAATTGACAGAAATTCTTACGACTGGCTAATTTAGTAACGTCCTTGGACAGATATCTGGATCCTCTATTACAATCATAACAAGGGAGGAATCTGTAAAACATATTTAAAACTAAAATAAAATACAAAATATAAGGGTATTATCAAAGAAATATTTCACAGATGAGCTAAATGCAAATAGTAAATTTTGAAATTATTATGTCTCGTGATAATATATTATTTACAACAAAAAGAACTCTGCCTGGCATATCAGGAGCAAATATCTCTGCTCTGACTTCATCTACATTGAATGGACAAGATTTAACACCAGTACGAGACTATATCTAGTTTGCCAAGTATTTCAGATGTTCACGAGTCAATCCGCCATCAAATTGAAAGTCCATTGACCTCGCCCAGAGTAAAGTAGTTCAGAGTGGTTTTACATTACGACATATAGACAGGGACACATGTTCACTGTGTTATCAGACACGGCCAATTTGAGAATTTGCAGGCCCACTTTCGCTTCTTTAGCACATACACATCTCTTACACAACCCACTGGTCATGTCGGTTACTCTCGCACTTTGGTTCGTAATCATGGGAAAACAACCTTTTACACGATACTTTATATTTTTGCTTACGAAATTTTATAAGTGAAATCGATCAGATAATATAGACCTATATCTAAAGGACGAAGAGTTTTTGTAATTATTTAAGTTTTAGTTGAGCTATTTAACTACCACACCAGAAACAGACTGGCTGGCCTTCATTGGTAACTAGACGAAACCTATTTAATTGAATTTGTATAATCACTATGTATGAACTGTACGGCCTAGTAAATTAACATTTTCAATAACATATTTTTAATAACTAGCGTACAGTTTGATTTTATTGTAATTTACATCATACTGTTTTCATGAATTATAATGATAATTGTTATTTGTAGTATTTAGACCATTGAGACCAAATAATCCTTTTATAAACAATACGTGAAGCTATTTTTTGCTAGTGTAACTCCTCTCACATTTTTGGATAGATTTTAACGATTGAGGTGTCATGAAATTCGTATCTATTCGTAGTTGTGCAATAGGGTCTTAATTGTTCAATATTTTCACCCTGAAGGGCACAGGAAGCCCTCAAAGTACGTTTTCCGGCCGTAAAAATTTTATATAGAGAGAGGTTTAATTAGTCGAAAAGTAACAGCATTAGGAAATATTTATAACATTTTAACAGCTGCTGGAATGTTAATAATGACGTTTTCATTGTTCAGAAGGTTAATGAGGCTTTCGTAATGTTACGAGCTTGTAGAAAGGCTAACTTTGTATAAGTTAAGTATAAATATAATTTTGACATAGCCTGAGTAATACAATTGGATGTTTATGGTAATAAATAAGTAGCATAGCGAGTGCAGTGAATAAGGTATTGTAAATAAATGTACATACTATAGTTTTACTTGATACAGTGTGTCTACTTAAATTTGAAGTCAACAGTCACAGACCGATGCCCAACGGGACTGCCACGTGAAGTGTGCAAGGGTGTACCCTAGATTATATTGTTCTTGAAGTGAATTTACTTTCTGATACAGAAAGGGACTTTATACTACAAGTTTCATGACTTGTAGTATAAAGTCCTCTCCCATTCAACATGGTCTAAAGCCATGTCATTTACGATTCGTCTGGGTTTATCAACCGGAATTTAAACATAAAATAAACAAATAAAATACTTACAAAATAGACAGACGGCGAGGTACAGCGTCTTT
The DNA here is from genome assembly GCA_035578905.1 of Stictocephala bisonia. Lineage (NCBI taxonomy): Eukaryota > Metazoa > Arthropoda > Insecta > Hemiptera > Membracidae > Stictocephala > Stictocephala bisonia. Next base: position 927,430 of record JAQJVL010000006.1, read on the forward strand.
ATTAACAGAGAGTTACGGCCTCATTAAGCCGAGAGGCTGGGGCTTAATTTGGAGGCCCGCAACAATTCCTGATTAAATTATTCCTTAGCTGGTAAATTAAGTGACTGGTCTAAAGATGTGCAATGTTGGTTCATTTAGCAAGGTTACTGCTCGAAACAATTAGTTTATAGAATTTAATGCCCCAATAAATTTAGCTTAGAAAAACACATATCGAACGCTTAAGCTTGTGTCTTCATAACCATGGAAAACAGGGATTTCCAAATTTATATTGGGACCCAAATCTATATATATACTGTATAAACGCCAAATACCACTCACTCACTTACTGATCACAAAATCTCAAAAACTACCTAACAGATTTACAAGAAATTTTAAAGGAAGTTAGCTTTAGTATTGAAAGGACCCATTAAGAAAGGATTTTCCAAAATTCCTGTCTTAAGGGGTACAAACAGCCCCTCAACATTTCATTTTTTTCCATAAGAATAACATTGAATTGATTTTAGTAAATTAATAACAGCTATTTTGTAAATAAATAAACATGTTTATTATGTATATTTGACATTGCCCAATTGATGCATTGAGATTTTACTGTCCGATTCAAAAAGCAATGTACCTAAGTTTGAACTACTGCTGTAAAATAAATACTCATCCGATTTCGTTGTGCTGTACATTAAAACAACATGTGAAGAAGGTTGATTTCATAGTATGTTCAAATTCTAGAACTTTTCCTCTTTTACAACATTTTCTGTTGTAAGATTTGTAAACCTTTGCAATCTTAAAAATGGCTGGTCATACAAACTTCCAAAACGGTTAAAAAATACCGGATTGAAAAATAAAGTAAGATTATAATATTATATTATACGGTTAGTGCGATGAAAAAAATCTTACGATTTTATATCGTATGATAATTCAACAAACATCAATGTGCCGTAACACGCCCGATCGACCGAGCCATCGGACGTGGTGTTGCCACGTCATGCAGCTGGACTTCCACCCCGTATTAGGGGACTTATTAGCTATTAATGACAGGTATACTGTACAGCTATGGCTGATGAGGCTGATGAATCACTCACAGTTACTGGAAAAGTGATAAGTACATCCTGTAAATCACCAATATAATGGGTGGCTCTCAGTTTTACGTTACATTCAGCTTGTTACACGTGACATGAATATAATTGTAAATCCGGTAAATAAGTTATTTTTTAATTTGACAATCTTTTTAAAACTATAAAATTTTTAAACCTGTCCTGGGAGGTCCAAATTTAATATATGATTTTACTTTATATGGTTAATCTACTATTAATTGTAGTCAAAAGTCACATGCCAAGGCCGAAGGCCGAGGTGTATCGTGCCCGAGCGCACGAGCGTTGGAACGCGAAGCTTGCAGGGGTGTCCCCTATTAATAAACTAAAACCTATGATAAAAACACCCCATTATAGTTAGCAAAATGTTTTAAGCTTTTGACAACCTTTATTCTGTAACTTCTTATAACATAACCTAATATGTACGTAGCCAAATGTGCCCCTTTTTACATGCGCCTCTTATACAACATTCAAGGACGTCTCTCAATGAGTCACTCAACGAGAGAACATGAGTCACTCAACGATGATGCCAACTGAGACAAAAATCTTCTAGAACACTCTATCTGCGAATCCCCCAATCAGATCTTTAATCTCCACGCAATAATTGTGACGTTTGTCAAGTTCACTTTGGGAAACCTTCCACATGATATCAGTTGAAACTTACAGAGGAAAATATCTTAACTGTGGTCGTCAGTTAAAGACCTGTATTTGAACAATAGTTTGAGGATCCAGATTTGAAGCGATGATCTGGCAGGGAACTTCTTAGATTTCCTTATACGTCTAGAGGACTGTGATTTGGAAGAGGAGAAGAGCAAACTTGTAACTAAAATCTGACATCCTATGACATGTGGTTACTGCTATTGAAGATTTACCCAAATTGTTCCCGGAATTTCAAACTAAAGGGCCTAAAAACCTGACTTGATTAAGAAAAAGATCAATTTTAAAGAATAAAAATTCAACTTTTGCAATATTGACTGGAGTGCTGTTCAACCAAACTTAAAAATCTACGGATTCAATCTCAGAGAGGAATTTGTGAGATTTCTGTCAATTTCCCCCATACCTCTATTCCTTCTAGACTTTTCTGGTCACAACTATAATGGTGCTGAGAAAACCTTCAGCTACCTAAACGGTACTAGACCTCCAATCACATAGCTATCTAAAACCTTAATAGACGCCATGAATGTCCTCCAGTTAATGTTGTCCATAAAGGGGTTCTATAAGCTAAGACTGCAGAGCTCGTATCGTAAAACACTGCACAAATCGTAAAAATACAACTGCATTCAATTATAACATGTTAGGTTGAGGGGGGGTGTCTCCTTGACACTGCAATGTTAATTACTTATAATAATAATAATAATAAATTCTTTATTTTTCTCTCAATTAGAGGAATTATTGTTACATTCAAATAACATTTAACTGATGTATTAAACTTATAACAAAATAGTATGTATAGTAATAAATAAACAAACAGTAATAAATAAACACAGATGTACATTTTTTTTTTATACCTATCCAATAGTATGTATAGTAAAAAACCAAACAAATAAATACACAGTTATGCTTTTTTTTTTTTTTTTTATTTTATTCCTATCCAGGCTGACCAAAATATCTAAACTTTTACTGTTTATAATTTACATAAGAGAGAAAAATAATAGGGCCCCTAAGACTGATAAAGTCTGTTCAGGGGGTCCTTCATTCAAAAATAAAAATATATTTGGTATATAGAGATCAAAAGCAGAATAGTTTACTTTGTGTACACTGAATTAGACTACTTAGAAATTATCTTTAAAAGTGTGCTTTTACCCATGTTTAAAACTAAATAAATTTTTATTAAACGTTTCTGCAAATTAAACTATTTCTAACATAGATATATACAATACTATCAAACACAAAATGAAACAAAAAAATTTACATGACAAGAAACAAACAATACAATAGATTGCTAACTTATAATTTGCAACATTTCTCCGATGTTTTGTTGCGACAATTGCCATTCACGTAAGTATTTTAAAAACCTATGAACATTGCTTTCAATTTTGATACTATATGGTAATTTATTATATATACGTGGTGCTATAAAATTAAATGTTCGTGTATAGAACGTTACTTCAGGATATTAAAGTTCATACATGTATTTGTGTATTATATAAGTGTTTGTCTGTATTTGTGTATCATCAGTGTGTGATTTGCTATTCTTCCATGATGTGCATCATTAGATCGTAAATGTTTGTACTTGCAAATGAATACACAAATTACTCTAACTGTAAAACACGTTGGGATCTAACGGAATTTAAGATTTGGTTAAGTTCAGCTTGGTTAAAACATTGTGTGAATCATGTTATTTATAACTTACAAGTACGATTACAGTTGTATTTTACTAAACATGACTAGTTTCAGTGTAGTTTAAACTTTGTGTGACTCAGGTTATTTACAACTTACAAGTACGATTACAGTTGTATTTTACTAAACATGACTAGTTTCAGTGTACTTAAAATATTGTGTAAATCAGGATATTTACAACTTACAAGTACGATTACAGTTGTATTTTACTAAACATGACTAGTTTCAGTGTAGTTAAAATATTGTGTAAATCAGGATATTTACAACTTACAAGTACGATTACAGTTGTATTTTACTAAACATGACTAGTTTCAGTGTAGTTTAAACTTTGTGTGACTCAGGTTATTTATTACTTACAAGTACGATTACAGTTGCATTTTACTAAACTTGACTAGTTTCAGTGTAGTTAAAACTTTGTGTGACTCAGGTTATTTACAACTTACAAGTACGATTACAGTTGTATTTTACTAAACATGACTAGTTTCAGTGTAGTTTAAACTTTGTGTGACTCAGGTTATTTACAACTTATAAGTACGATACCAGTTGTATTTTACTAAACATGACTAGTTTCAGTGTAGTTTAAACTTTGTGTGACTCAGGTTATTTACAACTTATAAGTACGATACCAGTTGTATTTTACTAAACATGACTAGTTTCAGTGTAGTTTAAACTTTGTGTGACTCAGGTTATTTACAACTTACAAGTACGATTACAGTTGTATTTTACTAAACATGACTAGTTTCAGCGTAGTTTAAACTTTGTGTGACTCAGGTTATTTATTACTTACAAGTACGATTACAGTTGCATTTTACTAAACTTGACTAGTTTCAGTGTAGTTAGAACTTTGTGTGACTCAGGTAATTTACAACTTACAAGTACGATTACAGTTGTATTTTACTAAACATGGCTAGTTTCAGTGTAGTTTAAACTTTGTGTGACTCAGGTTATTTACAACTTACAAGTACGATTACAGTTGAATTTTACTAAACATGACTAGTTTCAGTGTAGTTAAAACATAGTGTGAATCAGGATATTTACAACTTACAAGAACGATTACAGTTGTATTTTACTAAACATGACTAGTTTCAGTGTAATTTAAATTTTGTGTGACTCAGGTTATTTATTACTTACAAGTACGATTACAGTTGCATTTTACTAAACTTGACTAGTTCCAGTGTAGTTAAAACTTTGTGTGACTCAGGTTATTTACAACTTACAAGTACGATTACAGTTGTATTTTACTAAACATAGCTAGTTTCAGTGTAGTTTAAACTTTGTGTGACTCAGGTTATTTAGAACTTACAAGTACGATTACAGTTGTATTTTACTAAACATGACTAGTTTCAGTGTAGTTAAAACATTGTGTGAATCAGGATATTTTCAACTTACAAGTACGATTACAGTTGTATTTTACTAAACATGACTAGTTTCAGTGTAGTTAAAACATAGTGTGAATCAGGATATTTACAACTTACAAGTACGATTACAGTTGTATTTTACTAAACATGACTAGTTTCAGTGTAGTTAAAAAATTGTGTGAATCAGGATATTTACAACTTACAAGTACGATTACAGTTGTATTTAACTAAACATGACTAGTTTCAGTGTAGTTAAAACATAGTGTGAATCAGGATATTTACAACTTACATGTACGATTACAGTTGTATTTTACTAAACATTACTAGTTTCAGTGTAGTTTAAATTTTGTGAGACTCAGGTTATTTATTACATACAAGTACGATTACAGTTGTATTTTACTAAACATTACTAGTTTCAGTGTAGTTAAAACATAGTGTGAATCAGGATATTTACAACTTACAAGTACGATTACAGTTGTATTTTACTAAACATGACTAGTTTCAGTGTAGTTAAAACATAGTGTGAATCAGGATATTTACAACTTACAAGTACGATTACAGTTGTATTTTACTAAACATTACTAGTTTCAGTGTAGTTTAAATTTTGTGTGACTCAGGTTATTTATTACATACAAGTACGATTACAGTTGTATTTTACCAAACATTACTAGTTTCAGTGTAGTTAAAACATTGTGTAAATCAGGATATTTTCAACTTACAAGTACGATTACAGTTGTATTTTACTAAACATTACTAGTTTCAGTGTAGTTAAAACATTGTGTGAATCAGGATATTTTCAACTTACAAGTACGATTACAGTTGTATTTTACTAAACATGACTAGTTTCAGTGTAGTTAAAACATTGTGTGAATCAGGATATTTTCAACTTACAAGTACGATTACAGTTGTATTTTACTAAACATGACTAGTTTCAGTGTAGTTAAAACATTGTGTGAATCAGGATATTTACAACTTACAAGTACGATTACAGTTGTATTTTACTAAACATGACTAGTTTCAGTGTAGTTAAAACATTGTGTGAATCAGGATATTTTCAACTTACAAGTACGATTACAGTTGTATTTTACTAAACATTACTAGTTTCAATATAGTTCAAACATTGTGTGAATCAGGTTATTTATTACTTACAAGTACGATTACAGTTGTATTTTACTAAACATTACTAGTTTCAGTGTAGTTCAAACTTTGTGTGAATCGGGTTATTTACAACTTACAAGTACGATTACAGTTGTATTTTACTAAACATGACTAGTTTCAGTGTAGTTAAAACATTGTGTGAATCAGGTTATTTACAACTTACAAGTACGATTACAGTTGTATTTTACTAAACATTACTAGTTTCAGTGTAGTTCAAACTTTGTGTGAATCAGGTTATTTACAACTTACAAGTACGATTACAGTTGTATTTTACTAAACATTACTAGTTTCAGTGTAGTTCAAAGTTTGTGTGAATCAGGATATTTACAACTTACAAGTACGATTACAGTTGTATTTTACTAAACATTACTAGTTTCAGTGTAGTTAAAACTTTGTGTGACTCAGGTTATTTATTACTTACAAGTACGATTACAGTTACATTTTACTAAACTTGACTAGTTTCAGTGTAGTTAGAACTTTGTGTGACTCAGGTTATTTACAACTTACAAGTACGATTACAGTTGTATTTTACTAAACATGGCTAGTTTCAGTGTAGTTTAAACTTTGTGTGACTCAGGATATTTACAACTTACAAGTACGATTACAGTTGTATTTTACTAAACATGACTAGTTTCAGTGTAGTTAAAACATAGTGTGAATCAGGATATTTACAACTTACAAGTACGATTACAGTTGTATTTTACTAAACATGACTAGTTTCAGTGTAATTTAAATTTTGTGTGACTCAGGTTATTTATTACTTACAAGTACGATTACAGTTGCATTTTACTAAACTTGACTAGTTTCAGTGTAGTTAAAACTTTGTGTGACTCAGGTTATTTACAACTTACAAGTACGATTACAGTTGTATTTTACTAAACATGGCTAGTTTCAGTGTAGTTTAAACTTTGTGTGACTCAGGTTATTTACAACTTACAAGTTCGATTACAGTTGTATTTCACTAAACATGACTAGATTCAGTGTAGTTAAAACATAGTGTGAATCAGGATATTTACAACTTACAAGTACGATTACAGTTGTATTTTACTAAACATTACTAGTTTCAGTGTAGTTTAAATTTTGTGTGACTCAGGTTATTTATTACATACAAGTACGATTACAGTTGTATTTTACTAAACATTACTAGTTTCAGTGTAGTTAAAACATTGTGTAAATCAGGATATTTTCAACTTACAAGTACGATTACAGTTGTATTTTACTAAACATTACTAGTTTCAGTGTAGTTAAAACATTGTGTGAATCAGGATATTTTCAACTTACAAGTACGATTACAGTTGTATTTTACTAAACATAAATAGTTTCAGTGTAGTTAAAACATTGTGTGAATCAGGATATTTTCAACTTACAAGTACGATTACAGTTGTATTTTACTAAACATGACTAGTTTCAGTGTAGTTAAAACATTGTGTGAATCAGGATATTTTCAACTTACAAGTACGATTACAGTTGTATTTTACTAAACATGACTAGTTTCAGTGTAGTTAAAACATTGTGTGAATCAGGATATTTTCAACTTACAAGTACGATTACAGTTGTATTTTACTAAACATGACTAGTTTCAGTGTAGTTAAAACATTGTGTGAATCAGGATATATTCAACTTACAAGTACGATTACAGTTGTATTTTACTAAACATTACTAGTTTCAGTGTAGTTCAAACTTTGTGTGACTCAGGTTATTTACAACTTACAAGTACGATTACAGTTGTATTTTACTAAACATGACTAGTTTCAGTGTAGTTAAAACATTGTGTGAATCAGGATATATTCAACTTACAAGTACGATTACAGTTGTATTTTACTAAACATTACTAGTTTCAGTGTAGTTCAAACTTTGTGTGACTCAGGTTATTTACAACTTACAAGTACGATTACAGTTGTATTTTACTAAACATGACTAGTTTCAGTGTAGTTAAAACATTGTGTGAATCAGGATATTTACAACTTACAAGTACGATTACAGTTGTATTTTACTAAACATTACTAGTTTCAGTGTAGTTAAAACATTGTGTGAATCAGGATATATTCAACTTACAAGTACGATTACAGTTGTATTTTACTAAACATGACTAGTTTCAGTGTAGTTAAAACATTGTGTGAATCAGGATATATTCAACTTACAAGTACGATTACAGTTGTATTTTACTAAACATTACTAGTTTCAGTGTAGTTCAAACTTTGTGTGACTCAGGTTATTTACAACTTACAAGTACGATTACAGTTGTATTTTACTAAACATGACTAGTTTCAGTGTAGTTAAAACATTGTGTGAATCAGGATATTTACAACTTACAAGTACGATTACAGTTGTATTTTACTAAACATGACTAGTTTCAGTGTAGTTAAAACATTGTGTGAATCAGGATATTTACAACTTACAAGTACGATTACAGTTGCATTTTACTAAACATTACTAGTTTCAGTGTAGTTCAAACTTTGTGTGACTCAGGTTATTTACAACTTACAAGTACGATTACAGTTGTATTTTACTAAACATTACTAGTTTCAGTGTAGTTCAAACTTTGTGTGAATCAGGTTATTTACAACTTACAAGTACGATTACAGTTGTATTTTACTAAACATTACTAGTTTCAGTGTAGTTCAAACTTTGTGTGAATCAGGTTATTTACAACTTACAAGTACGATTACAGTTGTATTTTACTAAACATTACTAGTTTCAGTGTAGTTAAAGCGTTGTGTGAATCAGGATATTTACAACTTACAAGTACGATTACAGTTGTATTTTACTAAACATTACTAGTTTCAGTGTAGTTAAAACTTTGTGTGACAGTTTATTTATTACTTACAAGTACGATTACAGTTACATTTTACTAAACTTGACTAGTTTCAGTGTAGTTAAACTTTGTGTGACTCAGGTTATTTACAACTTACAAGTACGATTACAGTTGTATTTTACTAAACATGGCTAGTTTCAGTGTAGTTTAAACTTTGTGTGACTCAGGTTATTTACAACTTACAAGTACGATTACAGTTGTATTTTACTAAACATGACTAGTTTCAGTGTAGTTAAAACATTGTGTGAATCAGGATATTTACAACTTACAAGTACGATTACAGTTGTATTTTACTAAACATGACTAGTTTCAGTGTAGTTTAAACTTTGTGTGACTCAGGTTATTTATTACTTACAAGTACGATTACAGTTGTATTTTACTAAACTTGACTAGTTTCAGTGTAGTTAAAACTTTGTGTGACTCAGGTTATTTACAACTTACAAGTACGATTACAGTTGTATTTTACTAAACATGACTAGTTTCAGTGTAGTTCGAACTTTGTGTGAATCAGGTTATTTACAACTTACAAGTACGATTACAGTTGTATTTTACTAAACATTACTAGTTTCAGTGTAGTTCAAACTTCGTGTGAATCAGGATATTTACAACTTACAAGTACGATTACAGTTGTATTTTACTAAACATTACTAGTTTCAGTGTAGTTCAAACTTTGTGTGAATCAGGTTATTTATTACTTACAAGTACGATTACAGTTGTATTTTACTAAACATTACTAGTTTCAATATAGTTCAAACATTGTGTGAATCAGGTTATTTACAACTTACAAGTACGATTACAGTTGTATTTTACTAAACATTACTAGTTTCAATGTAGTTCAAACTTTGTGTGAATCAGGTTATTTATGACTTACAAGTACGATTACAGTTGTATTTTACGAAACATTACTAGTTTCAGTGTAGTTCAAACTTTGTGTGAATCAGGTTATTTACAACTTACAAGTACGATTACAGTTGTATTTTACTAAACATGACTAGTTTCAGTGTAGTTAAAACATTGTGTGAATCAGGATATTTTCAACTTACAAGTACGATTACAGTTGTATTTTACTAAACATGACTAGTTTCAGTGTAGTTAAAACATTGTGTGAATCAGGATATTTTCAACTTACAAGTACGATTACAGTTGTATTTTACTAAACATGACTAGTTTCAGTGTAGTTAAAACATTGTGTGAATCAGGATATATTCAACTTACAAGTACGATTACAGTTGTATTTTACTAAACATTACTAGTTTTCAGTGTAGTTCAAACTTTGTGTGACTCAGGTTATTTACAACTTACAAGTACGATTACAGTTGTATTTTACTAAACATGACTAGTTTCAGTGTAGTTAAAACATTGTGTGAATCAGGATATATTCAACTTACAAGTACGATTACAGTTGCATTTTACTAAACATTACTAGTTTCAGTGTAGTTCAAACTTTGTGTGACTCAGGTTATTTACAACTTACAAGTACGATTACAGTTGTATTTTACTAAACATGACTAGTTTCAGTGTAGTTAAAACATTGTGTGAATCAGGATATTTACAACTTACAAGTACGATTACAGTTGTATTTTACTAAACATGACTAGTTTCAGTGTAGTTAAAACATTGTGTGAATCAGGATATTTACAACTTACAAGTACGATTACAGTTGTATTTTACTAAACATGACTAGTTTCAGTGTAGTTAAAACATTGTGTGAATCAGGATATTTACAACTTACAAGTACGATTACAGTTGTATTTTACTAAACATGACTAGTTTCAGTGTAGTTAAAACTTTGTGTGACTCAGGTTATTTACAACTTACAAGTACGATTACAGTTGTATTTTACTAAACATGACTAGTTTCAGTGTAGTTAAAACATTGTGTGAATCAGGATATTTACAACTTACAAGTACGATTACAGTTGTATTTTACTAAACATGACTAGTTTCAGTGTAGTTAAAACATTGTGTGAATCAGGATATTTACAACTTACAAGTACGATTACAGTTGTATTTTACTAAACATGACTAGTTTCAGTGTAGTTAAAACATAGTGTGAATCAGGATATTTACAACTTACAAGTACGATTACAGTTGTATTTTACTAAACATGACTAGTTTCAGTGTAGTTTAAACTTTTGTGTGACTCAGGTTATTTATACTTACAAGTACGATTACAGTTGCATTTTACTAAACTTGACTAGTTTACTTTGTGTGACTCAGGTTATTTACAACTTACAAGTACGATTACAGTTGTATTTTACTAAACATGGCTAGTTTCAGTGTAGTTTAAATTTTGTGTGACTCAGGTTATTTACAACTTACAAGTACGATTACATTTGTATTTTACTAAACATGACTACTTTCAGTGTAGTTAAAACATTGTGTGAATCAGGATATTTACAACTTACAAGTACGATTACAGTTGTATTTTACTAAACATGACTAGTTTGAGTGTAGTTTAAACTTTGTGTAACTCAGGTTATTTATTACATACAAGTACGATTACAGTTGTATTTTACTGAACATTACTAGTTTCAGTGAAGTTAAACCTTTGTGTGAATCATGTTATTTATGACTTACAAGTACGATTACAGTTGTATTTTACTAAACTTACTAGTTTCAGTGAAGTTAAAACTTTGTGTGAATCATGTTATTTACGACTTACAAGTACGATTACAGTTGTATTTTACTAAACTTAGTAGTTTCAATGAAGTTAAAATTTTGTGTGACTCAGGTTATTTATTACATACAAGTACGATTACAGTTGCATTTTACTAAACATTACTAGTTTCAGTGTAGTTCAAACTTTGTGTGACTCAGGTTATTTACAACTTACAAGTACGATTACAGTTGTATTTTACTAAACAGGACTAGTTTCAGTGTAGTTAAAACATTGTGTGAATCAGGATATTTACAAATTACAAGTACGATTACAGTTGTATTTTACTAAACATGACTAGTTTCAGTGTAGTTTAAACATTGTGTGAATCAGGATATTTACAACTTACAAGTACGATTACAGTTGTATTTTACTAAACATGACTAGTTTGAGTGTAGTTTAAACATTGTGTGAATCAGGATATTTACAACTTACAAGTACGATTACAGTTGTATTTTACTAAACATGACTAGTTTCAGTGTAGTTTAAATTTTGTGTGACTCAGGTTATTTATTACTTACAAGTACGATTACAGTTGCATTTTACTAAACTTGACTAGTTTCAGTGTAGTTAAAACTTTGTGTGACTCAGGTTATTTACAACTTACAAGTACGATTACAGTTGTATTTTACTAAACATGGCTAGTTTCAGTGTAGTTTAAACTTTGTGTGACTCAGGTTATTTACAACTTACAAGTACGATTACATTTGTATTTTACTAAACATGACTACTTTCAGTGTAGTTAAAACATTGTGTGAATCAGGATATTTACAACTTACAAGTACGATTACAGTTGTATTTTACTAAACATGACTAGTTTGAGTGTAGTTTAAACTTTGTGTAACTCAGGTTATTTATTACATACAAGTACGATTACAGTTGTATTTTACTGAACATTACTAGTTTCAGTGAAGTTAAACCTTTGTGTGAATCATGTTATTTATGACTTACAAGTACGATTACAGTTGTATTTTACTGAACTTACTAGTTTCAGTGAAGTTAAAACTTTGTGTGAATCATGTTATTTATGACTTACAAGTACGATTACAGTTGTATTTTACTAAACTTACTAGTTTCAGTGAAGTTAAAACTTTGTGTGAATCATGTAATTTACGACTTACAAGTACGATTACAGTTGTATTTTACTAAACTTAGTAGTTTCAATGAAGTTAAAACTTTGTGTGAATCAGGATATTTACAACTTACAAGTACGATTACAGTTGTATTTTACTAAACATGACTAGTTTCAGTGTAGTTAAAACATTGTGTGAATCAGGATATTTACAACTTACAAGTACGATTACAGTTGTATTTTACTAAACATGACTAGTTTCAGTATAGTTAAACCTTTGTGTGAATCATGTTATTTATGACTTACAAGTACTATTACAGTTGTATTTTACTGAACATTACTAGTTTCAGTATAGTTAAACCTTTGTGTGAATCATGTTATTTATGACTTACAAGTACGATTACAATTGCATTTTACTAAACTTACTAGTTTCAGTGAAGTTAAAACTTTGTGTGAATCATGTTATTTATGACTTACAAGTACGATTACAGTTGTATTTTACTAAACTTACTAGTTTCAGTGTAGTTTAAACTTTGTGTGACTCAGGTTATTTATTACATACAAGTACGATTACAGTTGTATTTTACTGAACATTACTAGTTTCAGTGAAGTTATACCTTTGTGTGAATCATGTTATTTATGACTTACAAGTACGATTACAGTTGTATTTTACTGAACTTACTAGTTTCAGTGAAGTTAACACTTTGTGTGAATCATGTTATTTATGACTTACAAGTACGATTACAGTTGTATTTTACTAAACTTACTAGTTTCAGTGAAGTTAAAACTTTGTGTGAATCATGTTATTTATTACTTACAAGTACGATTACAGTTGTATTTTACTAAACTTAGTAGTTTCAATGAAGTTAAAACTTTGTGTGAATCAGGATATTTACAACTTAAAAGTACGATTACAGTTGTATTTTACTAAACATGACTAGTTTCAGTGTAGATAAAACATTGTGTGAATCAGGATATTTACAACTTACAAGTACGATTACAGTTGTATTTTACTAAACATGACTAGTTTCAGTGTAATTTAAATTTTGTGTGACTCAGGTTATTTATTACTTACAAGTACGATTACAGTTGCATTTTACTAAACTTGACTAGTTTCAGTGTAGTTAAAACTTTGTGTGACTCAGGTTATTTACAACTTACAAGTACGATTACAGTTGTATTTTACTAAACATGGCTAGTTTCAGTGTAGTTTAAACTTTGTGTGACTCAGGTTATTTACAACTTACAAGTACGATTACAGTTGTATTTTACTAAACATGACTAGTTTCAGTGTAGTTAAAACATTGTGTGAATCAGGATATTTACAACTTACAAGTACGATTACAGTTGTATTTTACTAAACATGACTAGTTTCAGTGTAGTTAAAACATAGTGTGAATCAGGATATTTACAACTTACAAGTACGATTACAGTTGTATTTTACTAAACATGACTAGTTTCAGTGTAGTTAAAACATAGTGTGAATCAGGATATTTACAACTTACAAGTACGATTACAGTTGTATTTTACTAAACATTACTAGTTTCAGTGTAGTTTAAATTTTGTGTGACTCAGGTTATTTATTACTTACAAGTACGATTACAGTTGCATTTTACTAAACTTGACTAGTTTCAGTGTAGTTAAAACTTTGTGTGACTCAGGTTATTTACAACTTACAAGTACGATTACAGTTGTATTTTACTAAACATGGCTAGTTTCAGTGTAGTTTAAATTTTGTGTGACTCAGGTTATTTACAACTTACAAGTACGATTACATTTGTATTTTACTAAACATGACTACTTTCAGTGTAGTTAAAACATTGTGTGAATCAGGATATTTACAACTTACAAGTACGATTACAGTTGTATTTTACTAAACATGACTAGTTTGAGTGTAGTTTAAACTTTGTGTAACTCAGGTTATTTATTACATACAAGTACGATTACAGTTGTATTTTACTGAACATTACTAGTTTCAGTGAAGTTAAACCTTTGTGTGAATCATGTTATTTATGACTTACAAGTACGATTACAGTTGTATTTTACTGAACTTACTAGTTTCAGTGAAGTTAAAACTTTGTGTGAATCATGTTATTTATGACTTACAAGTACGATTACAGTTGTATTTTACTAAACTTACTAGTTTCAGTGAAGTTAAAACTTTGTGTGAATCATGTAATTTACGACTTACAAGTACGATTACAGTTGTATTTTACTAAACTTAGTAGTTTCAATGAAGTTAAAACTTTGTGTGAATCAGGATATTTACAACTTACAAGTACGATTACAGTTGTATTTTACTAAACATGACTAGTTTCAGTGTAGTTAAAACATTGTGTGAATCAGGATATTTACAACTTACAAGTACGATTACAGTTGTATTTTACTAAACATGACTAGTTTCAGTATAGTTAAACCTTTGTGTGAATCATGTTATTTATGACTTACAAGTACTATTACAGTTGTATTTTACTGAACATTACTAGTTTCAGTATAGTTAAACCTTTGTGTGAATCATGTTATTTATGACTTACAAGTACGATTACAATTGCATTTTAGTAAACTTACTAGTTTCAGTGAAGTTAAAACTTTGTGTGAATCATGTTATTTATGACTTACAAGTACGATTACAGTTGTATTTTACTAAACTTACTAGTTTCAGTGTAGTTTAAACTTTGTGTGACTCAGGTTATTTATTACATACAAGTACGATTACAGTTGTATTTTACTGAACATTACTAGTTTCAGTGAAGTTATACCTTTGTGTGAATCATGTTATTTATGACTTACAAGTACGATTACAGTTGTATTTTACTGAACTTACTAGTTTCAGTGAAGTTAACACTTTGTGTGAATCATGTTATTTATGACTTACAAGTACGATTACAGTTGTATTTTACTAAACTTACTAGTTTCAGTGAAGTTAAAACTTTGTGTGAATCATGTTATTTATTACTTACAAGTACGATTACAGTTGTATTTTACTAAACTTAGTAGTTTCAATGAAGTTAAAACTTTGTGTGAATCAGGATATTTACAACTTAAAAGTACGATTACAGTTGTATTTTACTAAACATGACTAGTTTCAGTGTAGTTAAAACATTGTGTGAATCAGGATATTTACAACTTACAAGTACGATTACAGTTGTATTTTACTAAACATGACTAGTTTCAGTGTAATTTAAATTTTGTGTGACTCAGGTTATTTATTACTTACAAGTACGATTACAGTTGCATTTTACTAAACTTGACTAGTTTCAGTGTAGTTAAAACTTTGTGTGACTCAGGTTATTTACAACTTACAAGTACGATTACAGTTGTATTTTACTAAACATGGCTAGTTTCAGTGTAGTTTAAACTTTGTGTGACTCAGGTTATTTACAACTTACAAGTACGATTACAGTTGTATTTTACTAAACATGACTAGTATCAGTGTAGTTAAAACATTGTGTGAATCAGGATATTTACAACTTACAAGTACGATTACAGTTGTATTTTACTAAACATGACTAGTTTCAGTGTAGTTAAAACATAGTGTGAATCAGGATATTTACAACTTACAAGTACGATTACAGTTGTATTTTACTAAACATGACTAGTTTCAGTGTAGTTAAAACATTGTGTGAATCAGGATATTTACAACTTACAAGTACGATTACAGTTGTATTTTACTAAACATGACTAGTTTCAGTGTAGTTAAAACATAGTGTGAATCAGGATATTTACAACTTACATGTACGATTACAGTTGTATTTTACTAAACATTTCTAGTTTCAGTGTAGTTTAAATTTTGTGAGACTCAGGTTATTTATTACATACAAGTACGATTACAGTTGTATTTTACTGAACATTACTAGTTTCAGTGTAGTTAAAACATAGTGTGAATCAGGATATTTACAACTTACAAGTACGATTACAGTTGTATTTTACTAAACATGACTAGTTTCAGTGTAGTTAAAACATAGTGTGAATCAGGATATTTACAACTTACAAGTACGATTACAGTTGTATTTTACTAAACATTACTAGTTTCAGTGTAGTTTAAATTTTGTGTGACTCAGGTTATTTATTACATACATGTACGATTACAGTTGTATTTTACTAAACATTACTAGTTTCAGTGTAGTTAAAACATTGTGTAAATCAGGATATTTTCAACTTACAAGTACGATTACAGTTGTATATTACTAAACATTACTAGTTTCAGTGTAGTTAAAACATTGTGTGAATCAGGATATTTTCAACTTACAAGTACGATTACAGTTGTATTTTACTAAACATGACTAGTTTCAGTGTAGTTAAAACATTGTGTTCAGGATATTTTCAACTTACAAGTACGATTACAGTTGTATTTTACTAAACATGACTAGTTTCAGTGTAGTTAAAACATTGTGTGAATCAGGATATTTTCAACTTACAAGTACGATTACAGTTGTATTTTACTAAACATGACTAGTTTCAGTGTAGTTAAAACATTGTGTGAATCAGGATATTTTCAACTTACAAGTACGATTACAGTTGTATTTTACTAAACATGACTAGTTTCAGTGTAGTTAAAACATTGTGTGAATCAGGATATATTCAACTTACAAGCACGATTACAGTTGCATTTTACTAAACATTACTAGTTTCAGTGTAGTTAAAACATTGTGTGAATCTGGATATTTTCAACTTACAAGTACGATTACAGTTGTATTTTACTAAACATGACTAGTTTCAGTGTAGTTAAAACATTGTGTGAATCAGGATATTTTCAACTTACAAGTACGATTACAGTTGTATTTTACTAAACATGACTAGTTTCAGTGTAGTTAAAACATTGTGTGAAACAGGATATATTCAACTTACAAGTACGATTACAGTTGCATTTTACTAAACATTACTAGTTTTAGTGTAGTTCAAACTTTGTGTGACTCAGGTTATTTACAACTTACAAGTACGATTACAGTTGTATTTTACTAAACATGACTAGTTTCAGTGTAGTTAAAACATTGTGTGAATCAGGATATATTCAACTTACAAGTACGATTACAGTTGCATTTTACTAAACATTACTAGTTTCAGTGTAGTTCAAACTTTGTGTGACTCAGGTTATTTACAACTTACAAGTACGATTACAGTTGTATTTTACTAAACATGACTAGTTTCAGTGTAGTTAAAACATTGTGTGAATCAGGATATTTACAACTTACAAGTACGATTACAGTTGTATTCTACTAAACATTACTAGTTTCAGTGTAGTTAAAACATTGTGTGAATCAGGATATATTCAACTTACAAGTACGATTACAGTTGTATTTTACTAAACATGACTAGTTTCAGTGTAGTTAAAACATTGTGTGAATCAGGATATATTCAACTTACAAGTACGATTACAGTTGCATTTTACTAAACATTACTAGTTTCAGTGTAGTTCAAACTTTGTGTGACTCAGGTTATTTACAACTTACAAGTACGATTACAGTTGTATTTTACTAAACATGACTAGTTTCAGTGTAGTTAAAACATTGTGTGAATCAGGATATTTTCAACTTACATGTACGATTACAGTTGTATTTTACTAAACATGACTAGTTTCAGTGTAGTTAAAACATTGTGTGAATCAGGATATTTTCAACTTACAAGTACGATTACAGTTGTATTTTACTAAACATGACTAGTTTCAGTGTAGTTAAAACATTGTGTGAATCTGGATATTTTCAACTTACAAGTACGGTTACAGTTGTATTTTACTAAACATGACTAGTTTCAGTGTAGTTAAAACATTGTGTGAATCAGGATATATTCAACTTACAAGTACGATTACAGTTGTATTTTACTAAACATGACTAGTTTCAGTGTAGTTAAAACATTGTGTGAATCAGGATATTTTCAACTTACAAGTACGATTACAGTTGTATTTTACTAAACATGACTAGTTTCAGTGTAGTTAAAACATTGTGTGAATCAGGATATATTCAACTTACAAGTACGATTACAGTTGTATTTTACTAAACATGACTAGTTTCAGTGTAGTTAAAACATTGTGTGAATCAAGATATATTCAACTTACAAGTACGATTACAGTTGTATTTTACTAAACATGACTAGTTTCAGTGTAGTTAAAACATTGTGTGAATCAGGATATATTCAACTTACAAGTACGATTACAGTTGTATTTTACTAAACATGACTAGTTTCAGTGTAGTTAAAACATTGTGTGAATCAGGATATATTCAACTTACAAGTACGATTACATCTGTATTTTACTAAACATGACTAGTTTCAGTGTAGTTAAAACATTGTGTGAATCAGGATATATTCAACTTACAAGTACGATTACAGTTGTATTTTACTAAACATGACTAGTTTCAGTGTAGTTAAAACATTGTGTGAATCAGGATATTTTCAACTTACAAGTACGATTACAGTTGTATTTTACTAAACATGACTAGTTTCAGTGTAGTTAAAACATTGTGTGAATCAGGATATTTTCAACTTACAAGTACGATTACAGTTGTATTTTACTAAACATTACTAGTTTCAGTGTAGTTCAAACTTTGTGTGACTCAGGTTATTTACAACTTACAAATACGATTACAGTTGTATTTTACTAAACATGACTAGTTTCAGTGTAGTTAAAACATTGTGTGAATTAGGATATTTACAAATTACAAGTACGATTACAGTTGTATTTTACTAAACATGACTAGTTTCAGTGTAGTTTAAACATTGTGTGAATCAGGATATTTACAACTTACAAGTACGATTACAGTTGTATTTTACTAAACATGACTAGTTTGAGTGTAGTTTAAACTTTGTGTAACTCAGGTTATTTATTACATACAAGTACGATTACAGTTGTATTTTACTGAACATTACTAGTTTCAGTGAAGTTAAACCTTTGTGTGAATTATGTTATTTATGACTTACAAGTACGATTACAGTTGTATTTTACTGAACTTACTAGTTTCAGTGAAGTTAAAACTTTGTGTGAATCATGTTATTTATGACTTACAAGTACGATTACAGTTGTATTTTACTAAACTTACTAGTTTCAGTGAAGTTAAAACTTTGTGTGAATCATGTTATTTACGACTTACAAGTACGATTACAGTTGTATTTTACTAAACTTAGTAGTTTCAATGAAGTTAAAATTTTGTGTGACTCAGGTTATTTATTACATACAAGTACGATTACAGTTGCATTTTACTAAACATTACTAGTTTCAGTGTAGTTCAAACTTTGTGTGACTCAGGTTATTTACAACTTACAAGTACGATTACAGTTGTATTTTACTAAACAGGACTAGTTTCAGTGTAGTTAAAACATTGTGTGAATCAGGATATTTACAAATTACAAGTACGATTACAGTTGTATTTTACTAAACATGACTAGTTTCAGTGTAGTTTAAACATTGTGTGAATCAGGATATTTACAACTTACAAGTACGATTACAGTTGTATTTTACTAAACATGACTAGTTTGAGTGTAGTTTAAACATTGTGTGAATCAGGATATTTACAACTTACAAGTACGATTACAGTTGTATTTTACTAAACATGACTAGTTTCAGTGTAGTTTTAAATTTTGTGTGACTCAGGTTATTTATTACTTACAAGTACGATTACAGTTTGCATTTTACTAAACTTGACTAGTTTCAGTGTAGTTAAAACTTTGTGTGACTCAGGTTATTTACAACTTACAAGTACGATTACAGTTGTATTTTACTAACATGGCTAGTTTCAGTGTAGTTTAAACTTTGTGTGACTCAGGTTATTTACAACTTACAAGTACGATTACATTTGTATTTTACTAAACATGACTACTTTCAGTGTAGTTAAAACATTGTGTGAATCAGGATATTTACAACTTACAAGTACGATTACAGTTGTATTTTACTAAACATGACTAGTTTGAGTGTAGTTTAAACTTTGTGTAACTCAGGTTATTTATTACATACAAGTACGATTACAGTTGTATTTTACTGAACATTACTAGTTTCAGTGAAGTTAAACCTTTGTGTGAATCATGTTATTTATGACTTACAAGTACGATTACAGTTGTATTTTACTGAACTTACTAGTTTCAGTGAAGTTAAAACTTTGTGTGAATCATGTTATTTATGACTTACAAGTACGATTACAGTTGTATTTTACTAAACTTACTAGTTTCAGTGAAGTTAAAACTTTGTGTGAATCATGTAATTTACGACTTACAAGTACGATTACAGTTGTATTTTACTAAACTTAGTAGTTTCAATGAAGTTAAAACTTTGTGTGAATCAGGATATTTACAACTTACAAGTACGATTACAGTTGTATTTTACTAAACATGACTAGTTTCAGTGTAGTTAAAACATTGTGTGAATCAGGATATTTACAACTTACAAGTACGATTACAGTTGTATTTTACTAAACATGACTAGTTTCAGTATAGTTAAACCTTTGTGTGAATCATGTTATTTATGACTTACAAGTACTATTACAGTTGTATTTTACTGAACATTACTAGTTTCAGTATAGTTAAACCTTTGTGTGAATCATGTTATTTATGACTTACAAGTACGATTACAATTGCATTTTACTAAACTTACTAGTTTCAGTGAAGTTAAAACTTTGTGTGAATCATGTTATTTATGACTTACAAGTACGATTACAGTTGTATTTTACTAAACTTACTAGTTTCAGTGTAGTTTAAACTTTGTGTGACTCAGGTTATTTATTACATACAAGTACGATTACAGTTGTATTTTACTGAACATTACTAGTTTCAGTGAAGTTATACCTTTGTGTGAATCATGTTATTTATGACTTACAAGTACGATTACAGTTGTATTTTACTGAACTTACTAGTTTCAGTGAAGTTAACACTTTGTGTGAATCATGTTATTTATGACTTACAAGTACGATTACAGTTGTATTTTACTAAACTTACTAGTTTCAGTGAAGTTAAAACTTTGTGTGAATCATGTTATTTATTACTTACAAGTACGATTACAGTTGTATTTTACTAAACTTAGTAGTTTCAATGAAGTTAAAACTTTGTGTGAATCAGGAATATTTACAACTTAAAAGTACGATTACAGTTGTATTTTACTAAACATGACTAGTTTCAGTGTAGATAAAACATTGTGTGAATCAGGATATTTACAACTTACAAGTACGATTACAGTTGTATTTTACTAAACATGACTAGTTTCAGTGTAATTTAAATTTTGTGTGACTCAGGTTATTTATTACTTACAAGTACGATTACAGTTGCATTTTACTAAACTTGACTAGTTTCAGTGTAGTTAAAACTTTGTGTGACTCAGGTTATTTACAACTTACAAGTACGATTACAGTTGTATTTTACTAAACATGGCTAGTTTCAGTGTAGTTTAAACTTTGTGTGACTCAGGTTATTTACAACTTACAAGTACGATTACAGTTGTATTTTACTAAACATGACTAGTTTCAGTGTAGTTAAAACATTGTGTGAATCAGGATATTTACAACTTACAAGTACGATTACAGTTGTATTTTACTAAACATGACTAGTTTCAGTGTAGTTAAAACATAGTGTGAATCAGGATATTTACAACTTACAAGTACGATTACAGTTGTATTTTACTAAACATGACTAGTTTCAGTGTAGTTAAAACATAGTGTGAATCAGGATATTTACAACTTACAAGTACGATTACAGTTGTATTTTACTAAACATTACTAGTTTCAGTGTAGTTTAAATTTTGTGTGACTCAGGTTATTTATTACTTACAAGTACGATTACA
Organism: Stictocephala bisonia; assembly: GCA_035578905.1. NCBI lineage: Eukaryota > Metazoa > Arthropoda > Insecta > Hemiptera > Membracidae > Stictocephala > Stictocephala bisonia. The sequence continues at coordinate 949,667 of JAQJVL010000006.1, forward strand.
GTTGCATTTTACTAAACTTGACTAGTTTCAGTGTAGTTAAAACTTTGTGTGACTCAGGTTATTTACAACTTACAAGTACGATTACAGTTGTATTTTACTAAACATGGCTAGTTTCAGTGTAGTTTAAATTTTGTGTGACTCAGGTTATTTACAACTTACAAGTACGATTACATTTGTATTTTACTAAACATGACTACTTTCAGTGTAGTTAAAACATTGTGTGAATCAGGATATTTACAACTTACAAGTACGATTACAGTTGTATTTTACTAAACATGACTAGTTTGAGTGTAGTTTAAACTTTGTGTAACTCAGGTTATTTATTACATACAAGTACGATTACAGTTGTATTTTACTGAACATTACTAGTTTCAGTGAAGTTAAACCTTTGTGTGAATCATGTTATTTATGACTTACAAGTACGATTACAGTTGTATTTTACTAAACTTACTAGTTTCAGTGAAGTTAAAACTTTGTGTGAATCATGTTATTTACGACTTACAAGTACGATTACAGTTGTATTTTACTAAACTTAGTAGTTTCAATGAAGTTAAAATTTTGTGTGACTCAGGTTATTTATTACATACAAGTACGATTACAGTTGCATTTTACTAAACATTACTAGTTTCAGTGTAGTTCAAACTTTGTGTGACTCAGGTTATTTACAACTTACAAGTACGATTACAGTTGTATTTTACTAAACAGGACTAGTTTCAGTGTAGTTAAAACATTGTGTGAATCAGGATATTTACAAATTACAAGTACGATTACAGTTGTATTTTACTAAACATGACTAGTTTCAGTGTAGTTTAAACATTGTGTGAATCAGGATATTTACAACTTACAAGTACGATTACAGTTGTATTTTACTAAACATGACTAGTTTGAGTGTAGTTTAAACATTGTGTGAATCAGGATATTTACAACTTACAAGTACGATTACAGTTGTATTTTACTAAACATGACTAGTTTCAGTGTAGTTTAAATTTTGTGTGACTCAGGTTATTTATTACTTACAAGTACGATTACAGTTGCATTTTACTAAACTTGACTAGTTTCAGTGTAGTTAAAACTTTGTGTGACTCAGGTTATTTACAACTTACAAGTACGATTACAGTTGTATTTTACTAAACATGGCTAGTTTCAGTGTAGTTTAAACTTTGTGTGACTCAGGTTATTTACAACTTACAAGTACGATTACATTTGTATTTTACTAAACATGACTACTTTCAGTGTAGTTAAAACATTGTGTGAATCAGGATATTTACAACTTACAAGTACGATTACAGTTGTATTTTACTAAACATGACTAGTTTGAGTGTAGTTTAAACTTTGTGTAACTCAGGTTATTTATTACATACAAGTACGATTACAGTTGTATTTTACTGAACATTACTAGTTTCAGTGAAGTTAAACCTTTGTGTGAATCATGTTATTTATGACTTACAAGTACGATTACAGTTGTATTTTACTGAACTTACTAGTTTCAGTGAAGTTAAAACTTTGTGTGAATCATGTTATTTATGACTTACAAGTACGATTACAGTTGTATTTTACTAAACTTACTAGTTTCAGTGAAGTTAAAACTTTGTGTGAATCATGTAATTTACGACTTACAAGTACGATTACAGTTGTATTTTACTAAACTTAGTAGTTTCAATGAAGTTAAAACTTTGTGTGAATCAGGATATTACAACTTACAAGTACGATTACAGTTGTATTTTACTAAACATGACTAGTTTCAGTGTAGTTAAAACATTGTGTGAATCAGGATATTTACAACTTACAAGTACGATTACAGTTGTATTTTACTAAACATGACTAGTTTCAGTATAGTTAAACCTTTGTGTGAATCATGTTATTTATGACTTACAAGTACTATTACAGTTGTATTTTACTGAACATTACTAGTTTCAGTATAGTTAAACCTTTGTGTGAATCATGTTATTTATGACTTACAAGTACGATTACAATTGCATTTTACTAAACTTACTAGTTTCAGTGAAGTTAAAACTTTGTGTGAATCATGTTATTTATGACTTACAAGTACGATTACAGTTGTATTTTACTAAACTTACTAGTTTCAGTGTAGTTTAAACTTTGTGTGACTCAGGTTATTTATTACATACAAGTACGATTACAGTTGTATTTTACTGAACATTACTAGTTTCAGTGAAGTTATACCTTTGTGTGAATCATGTTATTTATGACTTACAAGTACGATTACAGTTGTATTTTACTGAACTTACTAGTTTCAGTGAAGTTAACACTTTGTGTGAATCATGTTATTTATGACTTACAAGTACGATTACAGTTGTATTTTACTAAACTTACTAGTTTCAGTGAAGTTAAAACTTTGTGTGAATCATGTTATTTATTACTTACATGTACGATTACAGTTGTATTTTACTAAACTTAGTAGTTTCAATGAAGTTAAAACTTTGTGTGAATCAGGATATTTACAACTTAAAAGTACGATTACAGTTGTATTTTACTAAACATGACTAGTTTCAGTGTAGATAAAACATTGTGTGAATCAGGATATTTACAACTTACAAGTACGATTACAGTTGTATTTTACTAAACATGACTAGTTTCAGTGTAATTTAAATTTTGTGTGACTCAGGTTATTTATTACTTACAAGTACGATTACAGTTGCATTTTACTAAACTTGACTAGTTTCAGTGTAGTTAAACTTTGTGTGACTCAGGTTATTACAACTTACAAGTACGATTACAGTTGTATTTTACTAAACATGGCTAGTTTCAGTGTAGTTTAAACTTTGTGTGACTCAGGTTATTTACAACTTACAAGTACGATTACAGTTGTATTTTACTAAACATGACTAGTTTCAGTGTAGTTAAAACATTGTGTGAATCAGGATATATTACAACTTACAAGTACGATTTACAGTTGTATTTTACTAAACATGACTAGTTTCAGTGTAGTTAAAACATAGTGTGAATCAGGATATTTACAACTTACAAGTACGATTACAGTTGTATTTTACTAAACATGACTAGTTTCAGTGTAGTTTAAAACATAGTGGTGAATCAGGATATTTACAACTTACAAGTACGATTACAGTTGTATTTTACTAAACATTACTAGTTTCAGTGTAGTTTAAATTTTGTGTGACTCAGGTTATTATTACTTACAAGTACGATTACAGTTGCATTTTACTAAACTTGACTAGTTTCAGTGTAGTTAAAACTTTGTGTGACTCAGGTTATTTACAACTTACAAGTACGATTACAGTTGTATTTTACTAAACATGGCTAGTTTCAGTGTAGTTTAAATTTTGTGTGACTCAGGTTATTTACAACTTACAAGTACGATTACATTTGTATTTTACTAAACATGACTACTTTCAGTGTAGTTAAAACATTGTGTGAATCAGGATATTTACAACTTACAAGTACGATTACAGTTGTATTTTACTAAACATGACTAGTTTGAGTGTAGTTTAAACTTTGTGTAACTCAGGTTATTTATTACATACAAGTACGATTACAGTTGTATTTTACTGAACATTACTAGTTTCAGTGAAGTTAAACCTTTGTGTGAATCATGTTATTTATGACTTACAAGTACGATTACAGTTGTATTTTACTGAACTTACTAGTTTCAGTGAAGTTAAAACTTTGTGTGAATCATGTTATTTATGACTTACAAGTACGATTACAGTTGTATTTTACTAAACTTACTAGTTTCAGTGAAGTTAAAACTTTGTGTGAATCATGTAATTTACGACTTACAAGTACGATTACAGTTGTATTTTACTAAACTTAGTAGTTTCAATGAAGTTAAAACTTTGTGTGAATCAGGATATTTACAACTTACAAGTACGATTACAGTTGTATTTTACTAAACATGACTAGTTTCAGTGTAGTTAAAACATTGTGTGAATCAGGATATTACAACTTACAAGTACGATTACAGTTGTATTTTACTAAACATGACTAGTTTCAGTATAGTTAAACCTTTGTGTGAATCATGTTATTTATGACTTACAAGTACTATTACAGTTGTATTTTACTGAACATTACTAGTTTCAGTATAGTTAAACCTTTGTGTGAATCATGTTATTTATGACTTACAAGTACGATTACAATTGCATTTTAGTAAACTTACTAGTTTCAGTGAAGTTTAAAACTTTGTGTGAATCATGTTATTTATGACTTACAAGTACGATTACAGTTGTATTTTACTAAACTTACTAGTTTCAGTGTAGTTTAAAACTTTGTGTGACTCAGGTTATTTATTACATACAAGTACGATTACAGTTGTATTTTACTGAACATTACTAGTTTCAGTGAAGTTATACCTTTGTGTGAATCATGTTATTTATGACTTACAAGTACGATTACAGTTGTATTTTACTGAACTTACTAGTTTCAGTGAAGTTAACACTTTGTGTGAATCATGTTATTTATGACTTACAAGTACGATTACAGTTGTATTTTACTAAACTTACTAGTTTCAGTGAAGTTAAAACTTTGTGTGAATCATGTTATTTATTACTTACAAGTACGATTACAGTTGTATTTTACTAAACTTAGTAGTTTCAATGAAGTTAAAACTTTGTGTGAATCAGGATATTTACAACTTAAAAGTACGATTACAGTTGTATTTTACTAAACATGACTAGTTTCAGTGTAGTTAAAACATTGTGTGAATCAGGATATTTACAACTTACAAGTACGATTACAGTTGTATTTTACTAAACATGACTAGTTTCAGTGTAATTTAAATTTTGTGTGACTCAGGTTATTTATTACTTACAAGTACGATTACAGTTGCATTTTACTAAACTTGACTAGTTTCAGTGTAGTTAAAACTTTGTGTGACTCAGGTTATTACAACTTACAAGTACGATTACAGTTGTATTTTACTAAACATGGCTAGTTTCAGTGTAGTTTAAACTTTGTGTGACTCAGGTTATTTACAACTTACAAGTACGATTACAGTTGTATTTTACTAAACATGACTAGTATCAGTGTAGTTAAAACATTGTGTGAATCAGGATATTTACAACTTACAAGTACGATTACAGTTGTATTTTACTAAACATGACTAGTTTCAGTGTAGTTAAAACATAGTGTGAATCAGGATATTTACAACTTACAAGTACGATTACAGTTGTATTTTACTAAACATGACTAGTTTCAGTGTAGTTAAAACATTGTGTGAATCAGGATATTTACAACTTACAAGTACGATTACAGTTGTATTTTACTAAACATGACTAGTTTCAGTGTAGTTAAAACATAGTGTGAATCAGGATATTTACAACTTACATGTACGATTACAGTTGTATTTTACTAAACATTTCTAGTTCAGTGTAGTTTAAATTTTGTGAGACTCAGGTTATTTATTACATACAAGTACGATTACAGGTTGTATTTTACTGAACATTACTAGTTTCAGTGTAGTTAAAACATAGTGTGAATCAGGATATTTACAACTTACAAGTACGATTACAGTTGTATTTTACTAAACATGACTAGTTTCAGTGTAGTTAAAACATAGTGTGAATCAGGGATATTTACAACTTACAAGTACGATTACAGTTGTATTTTACTAAACATTACTAGTTTCAGTGTAGTTTAAATTTTGTGTGACTCAGGTTATTTATTACATACATGTACGATTACAGTTGTATTTTACTAAACATTACTAGTTTCAGTGTAGTTAAAACATTGTGTAAATCAGGATATTTTCAACTTACAAGTACGATTACAGTTGTATATTACTAAACATTACTAGTTTCAGTGTAGTTAAAACATTGTGTGAATCAGGATATTTTCAACTTACAAGTACGATTACAGTTGTATTTTACTAAACATGACTAGTTTCAGTGTAGTTAAAAACATTGTGTTCAGGATATTTTCAACTTACAAGTACGATTACAGTTGTATTTTACTAACTATGACTAGTTTACAGTGTAGTTAAAACATTGTGTGAATCAGGATATTTTCAACTTACAAGTACGATTACAGTTGTATTTTACTAACACAATGCACTAGTTTCAGTGTAGTTTAAACATTGTGTGAATCAGGATATTTCAACTTACAAGTACGCTTACAGTTGTATTTTACTAAACATGACTAGTTTCAGCTGTAGTTAAAACATTGTGTGAATCAGGATATATTCAACCTTACAAGCACGATTACAGTTGCATTTTACTAAACATTACTAGTTTTCAGTGTAGTTCAAACTTTGTGTGACTCAGGTTATTTACACTTACAAGTACGATTACAGTTGTATTTTACTAACATGACTAGTTCAGTGTAGTTAAAACATTGTGTGAATCAGGATATATTCAACTTACAAGTACGATACAGTTGCATTTTACTAAAACATTACTAGTTTCAGTGTAGTTCAAACTTTGTGTGACTCAGGTTATTTACAACTTACAAGTACGATTACAGTTGTATTTTACTAAACATGACTAGTTTCAGTGTAGTTAAAACATTGTGTGAATCAGGATATTTACAACTTACAAGTACGATTACAGTTGTATTTTACTAAACATGACTAGTTTCAGTGTAATTTAAATTTTGTGTGACTCAGGTTATTTATTACTTACAAGTACGATTCACAGTTGCAATTTTACTAAACTTGACTAGTTTCAGTGTAGTTTAAAACTTTGTGTGACTCAGGTTATTTACAACTTACAAGTACGATTACAGTTGTATTTTACTAAACATGGCTAGTTTCAGTGTAGTTTAAACTTTGTGTGACTCAGGTTATTTACAACTTACAAGTTCGATTACAGTTGTATTTCACTAAACATGACTAGTTTCAGTGTAGTTAAAACATAGTGTGAATCAGGATATTTACAACTTACAAGTACGATTACAGTTGTATTTTACTAAACATTACTAGTTTCAGTGTAGTTTAAAATTTTGTGTGACTCAGGTATATTTATTACATACAAGTACGATTACAGTTGTATTTTACTAAACATTACTAGTTTCAGTGTAGTTAAAACATTGTGTAAATCAGGATATTTTCAACTTACAAGTACGATTACAGTTGTATTTTACTAAACATTACTAGTTTCAGTGTAGTTTAAAACATTGTGTGAATCAGGATATTTTCAACTTACAAGTACGATTACAGTTGTATTTTACTAAACATAAATAGTTTCAGTGTAGTTAAAACATTGTGTGAATCAGGATATTTTCAACTTACAAGTACGATTACAGTTGTATTTTACTAAACATGACTAGTTTCAGTGTAGTTAAAACATTGTGTGAATCAGGATATTTTCAACTTACAAGTACGATTACAGTTGTATTTTACTAAACATGACTAGTTTCAGTGTAGTTAAAACATTGTGTGAATCAGGATATTTTCAACTTACAAGTACCGATTACAGTTGTATTTTACTAAACATGACTAGTTTCAGTGTAGTTAAAACATTGTGTGAATCAGGATATATTCAAACTTACAAGTACGATTACAGTTGCATTTTACTAAACATTACTAGTTTTAGTGTAGTTCAAACTTTGTGTGACTCAGGTTATTTACAACTTACAAGTACGATTACAGTTGTATTTTACTAAACATGACTAGTTTCAGTGTAGTTAAAACATTGTGTGAATCAGGATATATTCAACTTACAAGTACGATTACAGTTGCATTTTACTAAACATAACTAGTTTCAGTGTAGTTCAAACTTTGTGTGACTCAGGTTATTTACAACTTACAAGTACGATTACAGTTGTATTTTACTAAACATGACTAGTTTCAGTGTAGTTAAAACATTGTGTGAATCAGGATATTTCAACTTACATGTACGATTACAGTTGTATTTTACTAAACATGACTAGTTTCAGTGTAGTTAAAACATTGTGAGAATCAGGATATTTTCAACTTACAAGTACGATTACAATTGTATTTTACTAAACATGACTAGTTTCAGTGTAGTTAAAACATTGTGTGAATCAGGATATTTTCAACTTACAAGTACGGTTACAGTTGTATTTTACTAAACATGACTAGTTTCAGTGTAGTTAAAATATTGTGTGAATCAGGATATATTCAACTTACAAGTACGATTACAGTTGTATTTTACTAAACATGACTAGTTTCAGTGTAGTTAAAACATTGTGTGAATCAGGATATTTTCAACTTACAAGTACGATTACAGTTGTATTTTACTAAACATGACTAGTTTCAGTGTAGTTAAAACATTGTGTGAATCAGGATATTTTCAACTTACAAGTACGATTACAGTTGTATTTTACTAAACATTACTAGTTTCAGTGTAGTTCAAACTTTGTGTGACTCAGGTTATTTACAACTTACAAATACGATTACAGTTGTATTTTACTAAACATGACTAGTTTCAGTGTAGTTAAAACATTGTGTGAATCAGGATATTTACAAATTACAAGTACGATTACAGTTGTATTTTACTAAACATGACTAGTTTTAGTGTAGTTTAAACATTGTGTGAATCAGGATATTTACAACTTACAAGTACGATTACAGTTGTATTTTACTAAACATGACTAGTTTGAGTGTAGTTTAAACTTTGTGTAACTCAGGTTATTTATTACATACAAGTACGATTACAGTTGTATTTTACTAAACATGACTAGTTTCAGTGTAGTTAAAACATTGTGTGAATCAGGATATTTTCAACTTACAAGTACGATTACAGTTGTATTTTACTAAACATGACTTGTTTCAGTGTAGTTAAAACATTGTGTGAATCAGGATATTTTCAACTTACAAGTACGATTACAGTTGTATTTTACTAAACATGACTAGTTTCAGTGTAGTTAAAACATTGTGTGAATCAGGATATATTCAACTTACAAGCACGATTACAGTTGCATTTTACTAAACATTACTAGTTTCAGTGTAGTTCAAACTTTGTGTGACTCAGGTTATTTTACAACTTACAAGTACGATTACAGTTGTATTTTACTAAACATGACTAGTTTCAGTGTAGTTAAAACATTGTGTGAATCAGGATATATTCAACTTACAAGTACGATTACAGTTGCATTTTACTAAACATTACTAGTTTCAGTGTAGTTCAAACTTTGTGTGACTCAGGTTATTTACAACTTACAAGTACGATTACAGTTGTATTTTACTAAACATGACTAGTTTCAGTGTAGTTAAAACATTGTGTGAATCAGGATATTTACAACTTACAAGTACGATTACAGTTGTATTTTACTAAACATGACTAGTTTCAGTGTAATTTAAATTTTGTGTGACTCAGGTTATTTATTACTTACAAGTACGATTACAGTTGCATTTTACTAAACTTGACTAGTTTCAGTGTAGTTAAAACTTTGTGTGACTCAGGTTATTTACAACTTACAAGTACGATTACAGTTGTATTTTACTAAACATGGCTAGTTTCAGTGTAGTTTAAACTTTGTGTGACTCAGGTTATTTACAACTTACAAGTTCGATTACAGTTGTATTTCACTAAACATGACTAGTTTCAGTGTAGTTAAAAACATAGTGTGAATCAGGATATTTACAACTTACAAGTACGATTACAGTTGTATTTTACTAAACATTACTAGTTTCAGTGTAGTTTAAATTTTGTGTGACTCAGGTTATTTATTACATACAAGTACGATTACAGTTGTATTTTACTAAACATTACTAGTTTCAGTGTAGTTAAAACATTGTGTAAATCAGGATATTTTCAACTTACAAGTACGATTACAGTTGTATTTTACTAAACATTACTAGTTTCAGTGTAGTTAAAACATTGTGTGAATCAGGATATTTTCAACTTACAAGTACGATTACAGTTGTATTTTACTAAACATAAATAGTTTCAGTGTAGTTAAAACATTGTGTGAATCAGGATATTTTCAACTTACAAGTACGATTACAGTTGTATTTTACTAAACATGACTAGTTTCAGTGTAGTTAAAACATTGTGTGAATCAGGATATTTTCAACTTACAAGTACGATTACAGTTGTATTTTACTAAACATGACTAGTTTCAGTGTAGTTAAAACATTGTGTGAATCAGGATATTTTCAACTTACAAGTACGATTACAGTTGTATTTTACTAAACATGACTAGTTTCAGTGTAGTTAAAACATTGTGTGAATCAGGATATATTCAACTTACAAGTACGATTACAGTTGCATTTTACTAAACATTACTAGTTTTAGTGTAGTTCAAACTTTGTGTGACTCAGGTTATTTACAACTTACAAGTACGATTACAGTTGTATTTTACTAACATGACTAGTTTCAGTGTAGTTAAAACATTGTGTGAATCAGGATATATTCAACTTACAAGTACGATTACAGTTGCATTTTACTAAACATAACTAGTTTCAGTGTAGTTCAAACTTTGTGTGACTCAGGTTATTTACAACTTACAAGTACGATTACAGTTGTATTTTACTAAACATGACTAGTTTCAGTGTAGTTAAAACATTGTGTGAATCAGGATATTTTCAACTTACATGTACGATTACAGTTGTATTTCACTAAACATGACTAGTTTTAGTGTAGTTAAAACATAGTGTGAATCAGGATATTTATAACTTACAAGTACGATTACAGTTGTATTTTACTAAACATTACTAGTTTCAGTGTAGTTTAAATTTTGTGTGACTCAGGTTATTTATTACATACAAGTACGATTACAGTTGTATTTTACTAAACATTACTAGTTTCAGTGTAGTTTAAAACATTGTGTAAATCAGGATATTTTCAACTTACAAGTACGATTACAGTTGTATTTTACTAAACATTACTAGTTTCAGTGTAGTTTAAAACATTGTGTGAATCAGGATAATTTCAACTTACAAGTACGATTACAGTTGTATTTTACTAAACATAAATAGTTTCAGTGTAGTTAAAACATTGTGTGAATCAGGATATTTTCAACTTACAAGTACGATTACAGTTGTATTTTACTAAACATGACTAGTTTCAGTGTAGTTAAAACATTGTGTGAATCAGGATATTTTCAACTTACAAGTACGGTTACAGTTGTATTTTACTAAACATGACTAGTTTCAGTGTAGTTAAAACATTGTGTGAATCAGGATATATTCAACTTACAAGTACGATTACAGTTGTATTTTACTAAACATGACTAGTTTCAGTGTAGTTAAAACATTGTGTGAATCAGGATATTTTCAACTTACAAGTACGATTACAGTTGTATTTTACTAAACATGACTAGTTTCAGTGTAGTTAAAACATTGTGTGAATCAGGATATTTTCAACTTACAAGTACGATTACAGTTGTATTTTACTAAACATTACTAGTTTCAGTGTAGTTCAAACTTTGTGTGACTCAGGTTATTTACAACTTACAAATACGATTACAGTTGTATTTTACTAAACATGACTAGTTTCAGTGTAGTTAAAACATTGTGTGAATCAGGATATTTACAAATTACAAGTACGATTACAGTTGTATTTTACTAAACATGACTAGTTTTAGTGTAGTTTAAACATTGTGTGAATCAGGATATTTACAACTTACAAGTACGATTACAGTTGTATTTTACTAAACATGACTAGTTTGAGTGTAGTTTAAACTTTGTGTAACTCAGGTTATTTATTACATACAAGTACGATTACAGTTGTATTTTACTGAACATTACTAGTTTCAGTGAAGTTAAACCTTTGTGTGAATCATGTTATTTATGACTTACAAATACGATTACAGTTGTATTTTACTGAACTTACTAGTTTCAGTGAAGTTAAAACTTTGTGTGAATCATGTTATTTATGACTTACAAGTACGATTACAGTTGTATTTTACTAAACTTACTAGTTTCAGTGAAGTTAAAACTTTGTGTGAATCATGTTATTTACGACTTACAAGTACGATTACAGTTGTATTTTACTAAACTTAGTAGTTTCAATGAAGTTAAAATTTTGTGTGACTCAGGTTATTTATTACATACAAGTACGATTACAGTTGCATTTTACTAAACATTACTAGTATGAGTGTAGTTTAAACATTGTGTGAATCAGGATATTTACAACTTACAAGTACGATTACAGTTGTATTTTACTAAACATGACTAGTTTCAGTGTAGTTTAAACATTGTGTGAATCAGGATATTTACAACTTACAAGTACGATTACAGTTGTATTTTACTAAACATGACTAGTTTGAGTGTAGTTTAAACATTGTGTGAATCAGGATATTTACAACTTACAAGTACGATTACAGTTGTATTTTACTAAACATGACTAGTTTCAGTGTAGTTTAAATTTTGTTTGACTCTGGTTATTTATTACTTACAAGTACGATTACAGTTGCATTTTACTAAACTTGACTAGTTTCAGTGTAGTTAAAACTTTGTGTGACTCAGGTTATTTACAACTTACAAGTACGATTACAGTTGTATTTTACTAAACATGGCTAGTTTTAGTGTAGTTTAAACTTTTAGTGACTCAGGTTATTTACAACTTACAAGTACGATTACATTTGTATTTTACTAAACATGACTAGTTTCAGTGTAGTTAAAACATAGTGTGAATCAGGATATTTACAACTACAAGTATGATTACAGTTGTATTTTACTAAACATTACTAGTTTCAGTGTAGTTTAAATTTTGTGTGACTCAGGTTATTTATTACATACAAGTACGATTACAGTTGTATTTTACTAAACATTACTAGTTTCAGTGTAGTTAAAACATTGTGTAAATCAGGATATTTTCAACTTACAAGTACGATTACAGTTGTATTTTACTAAACATTACTAGTTTCAGTGTAGTTAAAACATTGTGTGAATCAGGATATTTTCAACTTACAAGTACGATTACAGTTGTATTTTACTAAACATAAATAGTTTCAGTGTAGTTAAAACATTGTGTGAATCAGGATATTTTCAACTTACAAGTACGATTACAGTTGTATTTTACTAAACATGACTAGTTTCAGTGTAGTTAAAACATTGTGTGAATCAGGATATTTTCAACTTACAAGTACGATTACAGTTGTATTTTACTAAACATGACTAGTTTCAGTGTAGTTAAAACATTGTGTGAATCAGGATATTTTCAACTTACAAGTACGATTACAGTTGTATTTTACTAAACATGACTAGTTTCAGTGTAGTTAAAACATTGTGTGAATCAGGATATATTCAACTTACAAGTACGATTACAGTTGCATTTTACTAAACATTACTAGTTTTAGTGTAGTTCAAACTTTGTGTGACTCAGGTTATTTACAACTTACAAGTACGATTACAGTTGTATTTTACTAAACATGACTAGTTTCAGTGTAGTTAAAACATTGTGTGAATCAGGATATATTCAACTTACAAGTACGATTACAGTTGCATTTTACTAAACATAACTAGTTTCAGTGTAGTTCAAACTTTGTGTGACTCAGGTTATTTACAACTTACAAGTACGATTACAGTTGTATTTTACTAAACATGACTAGTTTCAGTGTAGTTAAAACATTGTGTGAATCAGGATATTTTCAACTTACATGTACGATTACAGTTGTATTTTACTAAACATGACTAGTTTCAGTGTAGTTAAAACATTGTGTGAATCAGGATATTTTCAACTTACAAGTACGATTACAGTTGTATTTTACTAAACATGACTAGTTTCAGTGTAGTTAAAACATTGTGTGAATCAGGATATTTTCAACTTACAAGTACGGTTACAGTTGTATTTTACTAAACATGACTAGTTTCAGTGTAGTTAAAACATTGTGTGAATCAGGATATATTCAACTTACAAGTACGATTACAGTTGTATTTTACTAAACATGACTAGTTTCAGTGTAGTTAAAACATTGTGTGAATCAGGATATTTTCAACTTACAAGTACGATTACAGTTGTATTTTACTAAACATGACTAGTTTCAGTGTAGTTAAAACATTGTGTGAATCAGGATATTTTCAACTTACAAGTACGATTACAGTTGTATTTTACTAAACATTACTAGTTTCAGTGTAGTTCAAACTTTGTGTGACTCAGGTTATTTACAACTTACAAATACGATTACAGTTGTATTTTACTAAACATGACTAGTTTCAGTGTAGTTAAAACATTGTGTGAATCAGGATATTTACAAATTACAAGTACGATTACAGTTGTATTTTACTAAACATGACTAGTTTTAGTGTAGTTTAAACATTGTGTGAATCAGGATATTTACAACTTACAAGTACGATTACAGTTGTATTTTACTAAACATGACTAGTTTGAGTGTAGTTTAAACTTTGTGTAACTCAGGTTATTTATTACATACAAGTACGATTACAGTTGTATTTTACTGAACATTACTAGTTTCAGTGAAGTTAAACCTTTGTGTGAATCATGTTATTTATGACTTACAAGTACGATTACAGTTGTATTTTACTGAACTTACTAGTTTCAGTGAAGTTAAAACTTTGTGTGAATCATGTTATTTATGACTTACAAGTACGATTACAGTTGTATTTTACTAAACTTACTAGTTTCAGTGAAGTTAAAACTTTGTGTGAATCATGTTATTTACGACTTACAAGTACGATTACAGTTGTATTTTACTAAACTTAGTAGTTTCAATGAAGTTAAAATTTTGTGTGACTCAGGTTATTTATTACATACAAGTACGATTACAGTTGCATTTTACTAAACATTACTAGTTTGAGTGTAGTTTAAACATTGTGTGAATCAGGATATTTACAACTTACAAGTACGATTACAGTTGTATTTTACTAAACATGACTAGTTTCAGTGTAGTTTAAACATTGTGTGAATCAGGATATTTACAACTTACAAGTACGATTACAGTTGTATTTTACTAAACATGACTAGTTTGAGTGTAGTTTAAACATTGTGTGAATCAGGATATTTACAACTTACAAGTACGATTACAGTTGTATTTTACTAAACATGACTAGTTTCAGTGTAGTTTAAATTTTGTGTGACTCAGGTTATTTATTACTTACAAGTACGATTACAGTTGCATTTTACTAAACTTGACTAGTTTCAGTGTAGTTAAAACTTTGTGTGACTCAGGTTATTTACAACTTACAAGTACGATTACAGTTGTATTTTACTAAACATGACTAGTTTCAGTGTAGTTAAAACATTGTGTGAATCAGGATATTTTCAACTTACAAGTACGATTACAGTTGTATTTTACTAAACATTACTAGTTTCAGTGTAGTTCAAACTTTGTGTGACTCAGGTTATTTACAACTTACAAATACGATTACAGTTGTATTTTACTAAACATGACTAGTTTCAGTGTAGTTAAAACATTGTGTGAATCAGGATATTTACAAATTACAAGTACGATTACAGTTGTATTTTACTAAACATGACTAGTTTTAGTGTAGTTTAAACATTGTGTGAATCAGGATATTTACAACTTACAAGTACGATTACAGTTGTATTTTACTAAACATGACTAGTTTGAGTGTAGTTTAAACTTTGTGTAACTCAGGTTATTTATTACATACAAGTACGATTACAGTTGTATTTTACTGAACATTACTAGTTTCAGTGAAGTTAAACCTTTGTGTGAATCATGTTATTTATGACTTACAAATACGATTACAGTTGTATTTTACTGAACTTACTAGTTTCAGTGAAGTTAAAACTTTGTGTGAATCATGTTATTTATGACTTACAAGTACGATTACCAGTTGTATTTTACTAAACTTACTAGTTTCAGTGAAGTTAAAACTTTGTGTGAATCATGTTATTTACGACTTACAAGTACGATTACAGTTGTATTTTACTAAACTTAGTAGTTTCAATGAAGTTAAAATTTGTGTGACTCAGGTTATTTATTACATACAAGTACGATTACAGTTGCATTTTACTAAACATTACTAGTATGAGTGTAGTTTAAACATTGTGTGAATCAGGATATTTACAACTTACAAGTACGATTACAGTTGTATTTTACTAAACATGACTAGTTTCAGTGTAGTTTAAACATTGTGTGAATCAGGATATTTACAACTTACAAGTACGATTACAGTTGTATTTTACTAAACATGACTAGTTTGAGTGTAGTTTAAACATTGTGTGAATCAGGATATTTACAACTTACAAGTACGAATTACAGTTGTATTTTACTAAACATGACTAGTTTCAGTGTAGTTTAAATTTTGTGTGACTCAGGTTATTTATTACTTACAAGTACGATTACAGTTGCATTTTACTAAACTTGACTAGTTTCAGTGTAGTTAAAACTTTGTGTGACTCAGGTTATTTACAACTTACAAGTACGATTACAGTTGTATTTTACTAAACATGGCTAGTTTTAGTGTAGTTTAAACTTTTAGTGACTCAGGTTATTTACAACTTACAAGTACG
The DNA here is from genome assembly GCA_035578905.1 of Stictocephala bisonia. Taxonomy (NCBI): domain Eukaryota; kingdom Metazoa; phylum Arthropoda; class Insecta; order Hemiptera; family Membracidae; genus Stictocephala; species Stictocephala bisonia. The sequence continues at coordinate 965,986 of JAQJVL010000006.1, forward strand.
ATTACATTTGTATTTTACTAAACATGACTAGTTTCAGTGTAGTTAAAACATAGTGTGAATCAGGATATTTACAACTTACAAGTATGATTACAGTTGTATTTTACTAAACATTACTAGTTTCAGTGTAGTTTAAATTTTGTGTGACTCAGGTTATTTATTACATACAAGTACGATTACAGTTGTATTTTACTAAACATTACTAGTTTCAGTGTAGTTAAAACATTGTGTAAATCAGGATATTTTCAACTTACAAGTACGATTACAGTTGTATTTTACTAAACATTACTAGTTTCAGTGTAGTTAAAACATTGTGTGAATCAGGATATTTTCAACTTACAAGTACGATTACAGTTGTATTTTACTAAACATAAATAGTTTCAGTGTAGTTAAAACATTGTGTGAATCAGGATATTTTCAACTTACAAGTACGATTACAGTTGTATTTTACTAAACATGACTAGTTTCAGTGTAGTTAAAACATTGTGTGAATCAGGATATTTTCAACTTACAAGTACGATTACAGTTGTATTTTACTAAACATGACTAGTTTCAGTGTAGTTAAAACATTGTGTGAATCAGGATATTTTCAACTTACAAGTACGATTACAGTTGTATTTTTACTAAACATGACTAGTTTCAGTGTAGTTAAAACATTGTGTGAATCAGGATATATTCAACTTACAAGTACGATTACAGTTGCATTTTTACTAAACATTACTAGTTTTAGTGTAGTTCAAACTTTGTGTGACTCAGGTTATTTACAACTTACAAGTACGATTACAGTTGTATTTTACTAAACATGACTAGTTTCAGTGTAGTTTAAAACATTGTGTGAATCAGGATATATTCAACTTACAAGTACGATTACAGTTGCATTTTACTAAACATAACTAGTTTCAGTGTAGTTCAAACTTTGTGTGACTCAGGTTATTTACAACTTACAAGTACGATTACAGTTGTATTTTACTAAACATGACTAGTTTCAGTGTAGTTAAAACATTGTGTGAATCAGGATATTTTCAACTTACATGTACGATTACAGTTGTATTTTACTAAACATGACTAGTTTCAGTGTAGTTAAAACATTGTGTGAATCAGGATATTTTCAACTTACAAGTACGATTACAGTTGTATTTTACTAAACATGACTAGTTTCAGTGTAGTTAAAACATTGTGTGAATCAGGATATTTTCAACTTACAAGTACGGTTACAGTTGTATTTTACTAAACATGACTAGTTTCAGTGTAGTTAAAACATTGTGTGAATCAGGATATATTCAACTTACAAGTACGATTACAGTTGTATTTTACTAAACATGACTAGTTTTCAGTGTAGTTAAAACATTGTGTGAATCAGGATATTTTCAACTTACAAGTACGATTACAGTTGTATTTTACTAAACATGACTAGTTTCAGTGTAGTTAAAACATTGTGTGAATCAGGATATTTTCAACTTACAAGTACGATTACAGTTGTATTTTACTAAACATTACTAGTTTCAGTGTAGTTCAAACTTTGTGTGACTCAGGTTATTTACAACTTACAAATACGATTACAGTTGTATTTTACTAAACATGACTAGTTTCAGTGTAGTTAAAACATTGTGTGAATCAGGATATTTACAAATTACAAGTACGATTACAGTTGTATTTTACTAAACATGACTAGTTTTAGTGTAGTTTAAACATTGTGTGAATCAGGATATTTACAACTTACAAGTACGATTACAGTTGTATTTTACTAAACATGACTAGTTTGAGTGTAGTTTAAACTTTGTGTAACTCAGGTTATTTATTACATACAAGTACGATTACAGTTGTATTTTACTGAACATTACTAGTTTCAGTGAAGTTAAACCTTTGTGTGAATCATGTTATTTATGACTTACAAGTACGATTACAGTTGTATTTTACTGAACTTACTAGTTTCAGTGAAGTTAAAACTTTGTGTGAATCATGTTATTTTATGACTTACAAGTACGATTACAGTTGTATTTACTAAACTTACTAGTTTCAGTGAAGTTAAAACTTTGTGTGAATCATGTTATTTACGACTTACAAGTACGATTACAGTTGTATTTTACTAAACTTAGTAGTTTCAATGAAGTTAAAATTTTGTGTGACTCAGGTTATTTATTACATACAAGTACGATTACAGTTGCATTTTTACTAAACATTACTAGTTTGAGTGTAGTTTAAACATTGTGTGAATCAGGATATTTACAACTTACAAGATACGATTACAGTTGTATTTTACTAAACATGACTAGTTTCAGTGTAGTTTAAACATTGTGTCGGAGTAGTTATTAACTATCGTATATTAATTTGGATAGTTATAAAGAAAATCATAAATCTTGAGGAATCAGGTATTAATGCAGGACATGTAAACTCAAGATGGGTGCCTGATTTGAACATTCGATCCTGAATTTAATGTAGATCTACACTAGGGTAGATCGATACTAGCACTGTACGTGTAGAAGTGGGTGGGTCGGACACTGCGGGTCACTAGCACTGTTCGTGTAGGGGTGGGTGGGTGGATCACTAGCACTGTACGTGTAGGGGTGGGCGGGTGGGTCACTAGCACTGTACGTGTAGAAGTGGGTGGGTCAGACACTGCGGGTCACTAGCACTGTTCGTGTAGGGGTGGGTGGGTGGATCACTAGCACTGTACGTGTAGGGGTGGGCGGGTTGGTCACTAGCACTGTACGTGTAGAAGTGGGTGGGTGGGTCAGTAGCACTGAACGTGTAGGAGTGGGTGGGTGGGTCTCTACCACCGTATTTTTATGGGTGGGCGGGTGGATCACTACCACTGCACGACAATATATTTTCTAACATTAAGGTTATTTCTGGTATTAAACAGTTTATAAATATTTAAAAAAAGTTTTAATGTGTTCGCATTTGTTTAAATCTTTTCAATATTAGTAGTATAATAATTATGTTAAATGAGGTGGCTAATGAATTGTAATACATATGTAATAGATATGTAAACGAAAGTCAAGAACATGATTGAAATCACCAATCTGTAATTTTCATTAAAAAAATTATTTGGTATATAATTAAATGGATTTTTAATTAACATAATACGTGTTGGTACGGCATGTGCTATGATTCTTTAGTGAATCCCTATGTTCTGAGGAAGGTGAGCGTGGTTCACCAAAATCGATCACCATAATATTTGTACATTTTGTACTTGTATTGAAGTATATTTGTGCATTTTGTTCTTATATTGTAATACATTTGTGTTGTGTGACGTTTTCTTGTACTGTGTATATAATTAGTAATCGATGTAATATTTTGTTCTCTAATAATTTTTAAATCATCGTGAAAAAAACATATTTAATTTTGTGGGTACATGGGTATACAGGGTGATTTTTTTTAAGTGTGCCACAATTGGGATCTCTCAAACCTGCAGAGATACTACAAACTTTAAATGGGGAACTTTAACTAATTTTGTATGCTCATTACAATTACGTAGGTCAAATTTTAAAATTCGGTTACCATTTTCCAATATGGAGGCCGTATCCATACCCTCCATATGAAAAAAATCACATGATATAATCCACACTAAAAGTACGCAATTTAAACCAACATAAAAATTATTAACGTAAAGAGATAATACAGTATGTGAATTAATAAACACACTGTAGTAGATCTCCACATCTCCCTACACAACATCTGAACCCTGACCCCAATCCATACACATACAGTAGTATTGACCCACCCGCCCGCCCATACACGTACAGTGGTATTGACTCACCCGCCCACCCATACACATACAGTGTGCGTGTGCGTGTGCGTGTACCCATCACTGTACGTGTAATGGGTGGGCGGGTGGGTCATTACCACTATGTGTATGAGTGGGCGGAGATTAGGATAAGGATCAGATACTGATAAGGTATGTTACTGTCTTCCCGACGAAGAGATGATGCTATACCTAAAACAGATACATGTTTAGTGTCTCCTCATTGATATTCTTAAATGCTGCCGGTTTCAAAGAACTATGGAACTTTAGGTACCTAAATATGTACATTGGTTCCAAACGTTTCATGATCTTCAATACCACTGTATGTGTATGGGTAGGAGGGTGGGTCAATACCAATGTACGTGTATGGGTGGACGGGTGGGTCAATACCACTGTATGTGTATGGGTAGACGGGAGGGTCAATACCACTGTGCGTGTATGGGTGGGCGGGTGGGTCAATACCACTGTATGTGTATGGGTAGGAAGGGTGGGTCAATACCAATGTACGTGTATGGGTGGACGGGTGGGTCAATACCACTGTATGTGTATGGGTAGGCGGGTGGGTCAATACCATTGTACGTGTATGGGTGGGCGGGTGGATCAATACCACTGAACTTGTTTGGGTGGGCCAGTGGGTCAATACCAGTGTACGTGTGTTTCATGCATAGAGATGCACCTATTTTTAACACAGGGATTTTTCCAAGTCATTTTAAAAATAGTATTTTTTAATTTTTTTACTTTGACATTTCTGATGGGAACTGCTATTTTTTATGATGGTTTAGGTTTCACTAACGATTCTAAGATTTTTTATTCATGGTATTTTTTTGATATACCTAACAGTTTTGGAACTAGGAGCACTGAAAGTTTCAGAAATACTTATTTCAACATAAGACATAGATATAAGAAATTTAAATGCCATTGATCCAAAGTAGATGAAAATAGGCTGCGTTACATAAGAATAATAAGAATGACAATAATAAATAATATCAAAGAATAAATATCAACAAATAAATACAATTATAAATAAACAACAATAGGCTATGTATAACTATGTAAAATATAAAACTGTGAAAAATAACTTACTAAAGATCGAAAGTTTCGGAAATTCTTAGTTTAACAGCACTCCTAGTGGCGAAACGGTTAAGTACTATATATTAAAATAATACCAAGAATAAAAAAGTCTTAGAATCACTAGTTAAACCAAAATCCATCATAAAAAATATGGGTTACTGTAAGTAATTTCAAAGTTTCCCGCTAATTGGAAAGTGACGACCGAATTTTAAAATTTGAACTACGTGATTGTAATACTTTTGTATAAAATATGTATTGAAGTGCTTTTAAACATTCAATATAATACAAACAATGGATTGTAAATTAAGCCTTATTTTTGTAAATGCCAGAACACGCCTCTTTAATAACTTAATGAAATAAGGATTTTTTACCCCTTTCAGCACTCCTAGTGGCAAAACGGTTAAGTATATTAAAAAAATACCACGAATAAAAATTTCTTAGAATCACTAGTAAAATCTAAAACCATCATTCCTATAAGACATTCAAAGTTGGCTGCCATATTGGAAAATGGTGACCTAATTTAAAAAACTGACCTACGTAACTATAATGAGCATAAAAAATGAGGTAAAGCCTTCCATTTAAAGTTTGTTGTATCTCTGCAGGTTTAAAAGATCCCAATGGTGGCACACTTACAAAAATCACCCTGTATATTAAAGAGTAGAACCTATTTTCTAAGTTGTACTTACAATGAATAAAATCTAGACGAGAGAGACGAAAAACTAAAAAAAACACTATGTACATTCTTTCAAAAACAACATTTTTGAATTTCTTTGTTATGATATTCAAGATACACTGAACTGGGAATTCACCCTTAAATTGAGTGAACCTCAGAAGTAAGTAGATGATAAAGAGTTCAATCGCATCCCTTGAGAGGAGCAAGGCGTAACTTTAGCAATCACAAGAAGGCGATGGAGTGTCGTTTTTCTAACAAATAATTTATTATAGCAATTTAAACTTAGACTCTATTATTGCCAAGGAAATGGTGAGATAAATGATTCAGACGCAAAGTTTCATTATTAGATAGTTTTGTATTAAGCGGCTAAATGTCTGTACATTTACTTTATAAAAAAGAATCTTGACGAATGTTTATTTAAATTACATTTAGCTATCATTTATTTATATGCAACATTATAATTTTAATTACACTTTTAATCGTAGTTTAATTTAAAGTTTTAAAAAGTAATTATTTTAATTTTAACCATTAAAATAATAACATTGGTTATTTTATATTTAAATTGTGTATCTTTCGATTTGAGTAACTGTGTTTTTTTTATTTAGTTCGGCTAGGTTTTTAAAGACATATTTGTACACTATTTACAATTACTAAAATTCTGACAATCTAAAATCTAAGTTTTCTCTGACATACATGAATTAGGCATACTAAGATGTGCATAAACACTAGTGGAGCTTGACGACATGAAGTTCTGATCACATTATGTGATGACATTTAAGTCATACTGCAGAAACACTAATGAGAGACAATAACAAGAAGACATAAGTTCTGATCACATTACATGATTACATTGAAGTCATACTGCAGATGTCATCATGTAATGAGAGACAATAACGAGAAGACATGAAGTTCTGATCTCATTATGTTATGTTATTGAAGTCAACTGAAGAAATGCTGATGAAAGACAATAACAAGTCTGATCACATTATGAAATTCTGATCACATTATGCGATGACATTGAAATCAAACTGTAGAGTGTATAAACTATTTAAGTATGTTCTGAAGGGATTTAAATTACTACATTAGTATTAAGCCTCACTAAACTGTTAATTATGTTTTATACAACTAGCCAACGCTAGTGGATAAAGTGGCCAGTTCTACTCGTTTATTTTTTTCATGAATGTATGAATAGAATGTGTTAATGAGAAATAAATTCATTATTCAATTTTAATGAGCATGTTATAGCTGTATGAAATAAATTTCGTTTAAAAACAATAAATTCAAAATTATCTACTGAAATTGATTCCTTGGAATATATTTGCAAACAAAGTTACGAAAAAATGTATTTATAGAATAAAATTCTAATCTCAAAATGTATGACAATTTCATAACAGTTTTCATCTAATTTGGAGATGATGCAGTAAATATGTTTGATAATTATAATTGGGTGGATGCTGTGTTTTAAGAAACGAAATTCCATAATTTGGATATTAAAATGGTTTGGCCTCCCATTAAAGTGTTCATGTGTAACGTCCTGTAGCTGTTTGTACTGTATTAGTTTTGATACACTTGAGAAATATTTGTATATAAGGAAACAATGTGGTAGTACGGTATTCCACAAAATTCATATCATTTTAAAAATTTGTTATAATTTTCATGTCATTGATTAATATTAACTTTTAGTTCTTTTGCGCTGAAAGAAATTGGAAAGAGTCGAAAGTTAATTGTTGAAACTACTTTTACTATTTACTTATTTTATACGGTTACACCATTTTACATAGATTCATATATAATACAGTTTTTAATTAATTAAAATGATACAAATAATTTCTGTTGTAATTAATTAATAAATGGTGCATTAACGTTCATAAATGAAAAAATTGTAGAGTTTCTATTTAAAAGTAACCTCAGACGATATTTCCCAGGTGATGGAGACATGGTATTGAATTGTGATAAGAATATAGTGTTTGATAATATTTCCTCCCAAACATATGTTTAGTTCTAGACGATCTTGAGTAGCGAAAATATATTCTTCCAAGTAGGTCGGAGAATCCACTATAGCTGTGACAATCTTTTTGGGAAGAATTAGTTGAATGTAACAACAACTACACATAACTATTTTGTAATTTATCTTTATCTTTGGAACATTTTACAAAGTTCAATCTAAGGTGCGATTACGTCTAATAGGGAAAAAGCAATCAAAACGAGGCGATAAGATGTCAGTTTACTAACATACAATTTATGAGAGTAATTTAAAGTTGGAATATCTTTTCTGCTTAGAGAAATCAACGCTTCGCATCATCAGTTGAGCAAAGTTTTGAATAAATGGAACTATTTCTTAGCAAATTATATCTTCGTAAGAAACATTTGCTTTAAGCAGTTATTCTCATTAGAAATATGCTATTGTAATTATTTAGCTAAAAAACCATTTGAATGCATTCTTTACAATGAAGAAACTTGTAAATAAGCTAAGATTCGGATAAATTATTTTTATTTTCCTGGTAACTCGTTATTAAATTGTTAATTAGAGTTTTTATCACTCTTCATAATTTATGCTATGCTATTATTGTAGTATGCAGATATCTAGTGACCTAGTTGGTTTAATTTACTGGTATTTGAAAACGTTTAGTATTTATACCCATCTCCTAAAGAAAAAAAAATAATACGTTAGGTTTTGAATGTATTTGGATGATGATTAGTTTGTGCATGGTTACGACCAGTCTTGTAAATTCATTAGACGGACATACCTCTACCAATTACGAAAACTTGAGAGCAATGCTAGTTAAAATGGGAATTGAAGGAAATGCCGACGAAATCCAATATCGAAGTTTGGTGAAGAACTTTTATTGCTTTCAGAACTGCAAAATAAATCTTACATTCCTCGCAGTCAGCGGGACAGGCGATCGTAAATGTGATGGCGGCTTAGCTGAGCGTTTCTATATTTTGGAGGGAAAGTCACTATAATGTACATACTCGACACTATCTAAAACGGTCGAAACACAAGTGAATGCTGACACACACCGAGTGTGGCAGATGGTCTTTTTACTAAATCATAAGTTGTAAAAAATACTAGATTAGGCTTACTGAAAGATAATCCATGCTACCTCGATTGTTCATTGTGGATTTAGATCAAATTTTTAACAATACCAGTATTTGTTTATTCTTATTTTAATGCAATTTAAAGAAAAATTATAGGAGGTCTTGTCTTACCTGGTGAAGTTAGGGCTAAAAAGTTCGCTCTTTTAACATTTAATCTGGGTCCGAACCACCATCAGTGACCGGGCGAGCGGTCTTCGTGCAAGGAAGGAACCTCCCAGTGGTCGCCCATCCAAGGAACAGCCACGCTCGATGCTGCTTGACACCGTTATCTTACGATAACGTCGGAACCACTGGCAGTAGTACGATTTACTGATAAGATAAACTAAGCTGAAAACATGTTTGTCACGTATTAATTCGATTTTATGATAAGAATATTCCAAATTCAATAACCTGATGAAATCATACTAAATTGTTGTTTTCTATTTGATTATTTGAAGTTTAAAATTAGGAATTTCGGCTACAATGTACCGAATGATTTAAAAGATTTAATAGTGAAACGCATTTGTTAAAAGTATTATTTTAAAAAATATAATCCTTAAGAATGAACAAAGTTAGTAACTTCATAAAACGGTTAGTTGGTTTTGTGAAGCGGTAAACAAAGCTGTTCTACAGCTATATTTCGTTACACTGATTGAAGGTGCCTTGAAGTACTGAGGAATATTTTATGAGTGTAGTAATATTGTCTGACTGGCAGAGAGTTTTATTAAATACTACACTAATGTTCAGAGGGAGAGAGAGTTTGTTCGTTTACTTTTCTTTTAAAACCAAAGAATGCTTAACATTATTTTATTTATATATTTATTTTTATTTTCTTAGCACCGTTTAGATATTATATTAATTCGTATTTAGAAAATTCCACTTTTTAAGGTAAATAAATGAAATCAATCTGAAACTCCTTTTATCGTTTTTACTAGCTTTAATTATTCTCTCAAGGATTGTTTACTTATATTTGAATACCAAACAAACTAATTATATATAATTATTTTGTTTTATAATTGACTCTTAGGTTATGAGAGGATAGCTTATGGTCTGAGGCAGATTAGTTAGGTTCTCCGTACGTGTATATGTACACCCACCAAGTCAACAATGTACAACGTTTCACGCTACGAAGCCGATCAACTCAAAGTATCCACGTCTTTATTGAGATGAAATGTGTCACATGTGAGAAATGAGTCAGTTGTTTTAGTAGTCCAAAAAGGTTACGAAAATATAACATTAGCTAATACCCTAACTAATATACATAAAACCGATTGATATTAATGTCCGACTCATGGTTAATGGCCAGCGAACTGCGCATGCGCGGTAGAGTTTGTCCCCCACCACGCTCTGTCATAGTTCTTAGTACAGTCACTACTAGAAGTACGGATCTCTCATTACAACAATGATCCCTCCACTTGCCACATTGTTTACAGTGGATATTTTATTGTGTTGTATAATCAGTGGAGTTACATTCCAGTATTATTAATGGTTGAAATGAAAGAGTTAATTGCCAGTTTCACCTACATTATTAAATTTGTTCCAACCATAGTTAAAATATTTGACCATCATTGATATGACTGTGTACCACCGCTGGAGGGGAATTGTGGTGGGAGAAGTAAACATTCACTCTCCTCTATGCGCCATTTATTAGGGTTTATGACTACCTATGATCTAATAACTCATGTAAATTTGACAGGTTTTAAGATGACTTATATCTGGGTCTATTTGAAACCATCCAGCAATTTTTAGAATTCCTCTTGAATAAGCAGCTCAAAGAATATTTTAAAGAGCATAAATAGTGAAAGAAGCATCAATCTTGGTTCTATAATAGATAAGACACTATGATAGAATCCTCATGGACTGCTGCAGCATGGGATTTGCTGATTCTGCCAACGCAGGGTGTATCTCTACAACCCTATGACAGACACAACAATATTTAAATTGAAGCTCTAGAAAGTAAAAAAAGGGTAGAAATTCTCATGTGAGGAAATTCCAAGTTACTTTTTACCAGTAATTGTATTTTATATTGTATTCTCTTTTTTACTGAAATAAAGAATGACGATTAATTTCATGTAAATAATGAAAAACTTTTTTTTTAAATTTTTAAATTTTTAAAAAAACTAATAAAGTTGTTTTAAAAATTATAACATAGAAATGAATGAACTTTCTTACCAAGGTACTTCATTATAGGTTTTACGTTAATTTGGATCGATGGTTGTAATACGGGTAGGAATTTTAATTCAGTGTTTTAAACGTTTCATTATGGTTTATTACGGTTTTATTTTACAGCATGATGCTTTAAAAACAACCGACTTATAACAGGTTGTAGAAACATAAATAACGGTGACATCCAAGGAGCCGATCCATATTCCGAGGTCCGTAGTTTGTCAATTAATCAGTCTTTGGAAGTGTAACCGGTGATTTATGTTGCAATTTATCATCTACCGTTTACATCGGTCACTGCAACATCTTATGTTGTAAGATAACTTTTGCTGATAAAATAATAAAAATAGGTAATGCATTTTGTTCTGCAATAAAAATTTTAAACAGTCTTTTACTTTCTATTTATCGATTTGGAAACTTGAAAATTGTATAATAATTATTAATTAGTAGATTAATATCTATTATATATTAATAATAATAGACAGTATACTTATATTAATGTAAGTAATAGTATATAAACATTAGAGTAGATATTAATTAATTTGAATGTGGGGTTTAAAATAGTTTTGGCCATTGTGAGGAGTCACGTTATATTAAATTTATTAAGGTAGCAAAAAATTAATAAATGAAAAAAATAATAAAAATTATGAACTCATAAAGATTGCTTTGTGATATCATAATCAACTGTAACTTCAAAACAATTACAAATGTTAAAGCTCTTTAAATTGGCTACTAAGATGTAAACTTAACTAGAATTAACTCGTTTATTCTAATTTAATTTAGAATATATTTGCAAAAAAAAATAATAATAATGTTTGTATTTATGTGAAACGCAATAGCCTATTTTGTAGAATTTTCGTTGACCAAATATTTGTATTGCCATATAGTTCCCTGGCAAGCAAATCTCTTGCTTTCTTAATCTAATCACATAAATCTGCTATCTTATTCTTTAGATTAACGTTATGCAGCTTCTTCTTCTTCTTCAGGTAACTGGTTCAGCTTCTTACTACAACACTACGCTTACTACAACAGTAACTTAAACTAAAGAGCGTTATTAATTTGAAGCACTAAGGTGGGTCGATGGGAGGGTGGAGAATGTAATTGTTTGAAGTGGACCCCCATTTATAAGAGATCACATCAATCTAAAGCAATGTTAACTGGGACCTTAACATGTGTAAATATAACTATTAACAGTGTAACAGGTCCACCAAATTGATAGATAAATTAATTAATTCAAATAAATAATAAATTATTATGTAAAAGAAAAGGTTATATTTAATTGGAATAAATAACGAGTGTTCAAATTATATTCGAGAATTGTCGTGAGTAAATCACCAGTTAGATAAAAAAGGAGACAGAAATATCTGTCCCAAACAAAATACAATACTGCCTTTGTTATCAAGCCAGACATGGGTGGGGTTTTTCTAAGAATATGTCGCAGTGAACAGATTTGGGAACGCCTGAATGGCACCGGTCGATAAAAATAAGACGGAATAGTGTGTGACAAGAGTCAACATGAAAGTCAGTTGGAATTTTCCATAACCCCCACCCCGGGACTAAAATAGGGAGAACGTACAAGCTACGTTTCGAGCAGATGACCTGAAGGCAAATACTAAAAAAAAGGAGAGACGCTATTGGTTCACGCGATGCAGGAAGGGGCGACCATGCGGGTGACTGCTAACAAGACCCGCTGGCCCTAGATCACTTCCCAATAGGACACAGTACTGTACACACAAACAGACACCAAGACATACATACATACTACTCCGACATTACAAAAAATTAATTTGTGCTGGAACTTTGATAAAGATGTAGAATCATATCATTCGATTCTTAAACTAGTTCTTATTGAAGTTTATTTTAAAGTATTTAAATTCAGAAAGTAAATTGGTCCGTATCGCGCTCTACAAGAACTTCATTGTTTCCAGATAAGTTACATTTAAGAATTTTATTAAAATTTTTGCTTTGTAAAATAAGTTGAAATAAGTAAAAAACTTCATGTTATAATCAATTTTATTTATGAGTAAATGTAGAGTCATGTTGAAAATAAGATAAATAATAAAAATATTTGTGTAAAAGAATTTTGGAGTACTTGTATTATATAGTCCTGCCAATTTACCCAATAAAGACCCTGAGATTTTTTAAGAACAATCATGCTCTAATTTAAATTAAACTTTTATTATTTAGAAGATAAAAAATAATAAAGAATAATCAAAGTAATATAACAACCTCATAAAGGTAGCACATTACAGATTGTCATCCAAAGTGGTGACCAATTATTGAAAATCAATAATTCTAATTCAATTAATTTTATTAAATTAATTGCAGATTTTAAATTAAAGTAACATCAAAAACCACAATGTTACAACAGCCCAGTAGCCAATTATTCATCTAGTAAAGCCAAAAACCGTGCATATACTACATTCAAATATTTTTAGTATTAAAGAACAGCAACGAAGTTCTATCGGACTTTGCAAAGCTCGCTGTTGATGTCGGGCATTGAATTTCACGGTTTACAAGTATGTTCCACCGAAAGGTCTACTACTTCTACTATACTAGGTATATACAGTATATAACCTACCATTTATTTTGTCAGCTACCATTTATTAATTTGAAAATCTTATTATATATATTTGAAGAAAAGTCCAAAAGTAATATTAGTAAAAATAGCAAGTGATCTCCTGTCATAAATCCAAATCCAATCCATTAAGGCTTTAAGAACTCCCTCACTGATTCTATTTATGATAGCTAATTCCCCCCATAAAAGAGTTCAGGGGACATGCTGTAACTATGTGATCCACTGTTTAGATAAACCCCCAACAATCACATAACTGATCTAGTGTCAATCCTCATTTATATTTTTAGTTGTTATATTTGCTCACGCCCGTTAGAGTGATTCAACAGTGTCCACTCTATACGATGTAGGTTTATCCCACCTACAGGCATTGAAAGATCGTTAATAAGGAACTTATTTCGTCCATAAAAATGTGCCACGCTAAGGCCTGGCTAGAATTGAGCGAGAATTTTGATCTGCTTAACTGGAAAGCAGTACGCAGAGGTGGGTTTTGAGATTTTAAGCGACCGTTCTGACGTGGGATATCCTGGGTAATGGGACGGGGAGTCAAGATCTTGTTGAATTCTTTAAGTAGTGCCTCCTGACCTCTTAACTCTGGAGCTACGAGCTCGTATATTGCACAACACCGGGAGCCAAGGGAGTTGCCATGAGAGTTCCACTAATAGCTCTCATGACCCTATTACGTTGGACATAAATCGCTTAATCATGTACGCTATTTAGCCATGCGGGAGCACTATAGTCAGCAGCTGAACAAGCCAGTAACTAGACTAGGTGCAGACACAACAAAGTAGTTTTATCGGACTTTACAACACTCGTTGTTGATGTCGGACGTTTAGTTTCACGGTTCCCAAGCATGTCCCACTGATATGTCCACCTCTACACATACATTACAAACTTCATGACGGCCTAGAAGCACATTGGAAAATATTGTGGAACACATTTCCATAGTTACAGATATTAACACGTGAAATATAATATTAAATAATTTCTTATTACACTTTCTTTTGAGAAAGTTGTTTTATTCTTCTGAATTTTCTTCTTCAGTACTTTGATCATTAAAATTCAATTACAATTATATCTTGTACATTTAATTAGCTAGTTTTAAGCCATCCTGAAACTGGTAAAGTGGATTGTTTGGAAGGGATGGTGGAAGGGATGTTTTTATTAGTTCGTGGAACTGTTTGCTCTTTGTAATGCTATTTAAAATAATGGAGTTTACAACTGAACACTCATATTTTCAGGGAAATTCTTTGTTATAACGGTTTTCAGGAACAGCCTCTATTTCAGAAACGCTGTTATGTTTCTTTAATCGATATTTTTTGAAAGTGTATTATTTTTAAATTTAATACGAAATAGTAATTACACCTAAAATAATTGTACTGTGTATGAATTTATGATTATATATATATATATATATATATATATATATATATATATTTAGGAACAAGTATTTCTGAATATGAAAACAAAACAATCAAGAAATAACTTAAAAGGAATGCCTTTTTAACGCATCACAATGAAAGGTACAGACTAAGTTACAGTGAAATAACTATGCTTATTAATTTTTGAAACTTCAAAATTAGTTTTGAAAATAGAAAATAGTGTAATTTAATTTGGAAAGATTTACATCATATTTAAGATATTTTAATTGTAACAAACAAATAAATAATATTTTAAAAATATTTAACAATACATGGCAAAACCGAAACAGCTAAAGCAAGGTGTTTAATGATGTGTACAGGATTTTTGAAACATGGACATTTTGGTGTGTTGGAAGTATAGATAAGTAATCAAATCGACAACTGGCGTGATTGTATATGCAGAGAATCTTGGTAACTTTATTCGATTAAATTGTTTACTGTCAGCGTAGAAATTATGTGCACCCGAGTTTGAAGGTTGTTTTTTAAGGAACTAAGAGGCCCATGAAAAATCGAATCACACCGTTATTTTCCTCGTTTAATTGTACCTTACGAAATATCAATTTTTACATTTATCTCGAGTTTTAATATTTTTTTATCCTAATTGATAAAAAAACAGAATTCGAACTAGTTTTTACTGTACATAAGATCTACGCCGTTATTACTGAACAACACGTTCATTTATTATATTGATATTTTCATTCCTGGTTGATGTGAGTGATTTTTGTAAGTGTTATAAATTTAAAAATTTTAACCTCTCGAGAAAAAAAGTTCTTATAAATTCCCTGAAACATTGTTTATTCTTAAGTTTACTAAGATCCTTATTTTTTTTTTTTAGAAATAAACCATTCTTCTCATGCATTCATAGTCCTACCCTTATTCAATTTAATGCATTTTTTACTTATATTGTAGTATATTTATGAATTTTTGCTTATACTGTAGTATATTTGTGTTATATGATGTTCACTTGTACTGTATACTCGTATGTACCAACCAACACTTATTATGCTAATTAAAAAACTATATGGCTATTTTAGCACATACCGTAGAGTAAGCCGTCCCCTTTAATGTGTAACTGACTGAAGTAATCACAATTCAATTTACCTAGACACACTAGTTGGTCCATACAAGTTGTGGCAGTATAAAATAAAGTTTCTACCCAAGGTACGTCTGCAAAGTTCAAAGTGGCTCATAGTCTTACCTGAATTGTAGCTTAATGTATTAATCAAGCAAAGGCATTTAATTACGTGAGACAACATTTCTATGATCATAGAATGTTCTAAATAGGCGGATATTCTCTCCGAAAAAAGTAAACAACATTTAACTAAAAATCTAACAGACTACATTGAACAATCATGATAAAAAATTTCAATAAAAATTAATATTACAAGCATTAAGACAGGAGCACAGAAAGTCTTCGGTGACTTATTTATTATAATTTGTTAGAGTTGCAATAAGATAGACTTTAGGAAGCCCCAGTGTTATCACCCCCAGTATTTTTTTTTTCATCCCAAGGGGAACTCGTACTTCTCTCTCAGATGTAATATTGCAGTAAAGAACACTGGCAAATTAAAATGTATTTGATAAGTTAAATGATTTGTGCACGTGAAGATCTTCATAACTGTATAAGAGAGCTCTCAGTTTTCTGTTATGGGCTTTATTATGTCATCTTCATCTAGATAAATGTATAGTTTAATTGTCTTTTTACGAAAATAACTCCACTTAAAGTTTCACTTGGTCTACAAGAGTAATGTTTTACAGCTATAACTGTAATTTTTTTTTATGTTGAACTTAAAATATATCGACACCTTTCTAATGCTAGTATCTTGAGAGCATGAATTTTCAACAAATGGCGTGTCTACATTGTTTTATTACTCATACAAATTATGTTAACCTACCTGTTAAATGCTATAATAGTTTTCATGCCGTTGGACAAGGATTGACTTAAAATATGTGAGCGAACTTAGCACTGACAAGTCTTTAACTGTTGCTATCTTAATAGTTGTATTACCCGTTTTAAATATAGCAAATTATTTATGACAGTATCTTTTCTGATTGTTTTAGGAAATTGTTTCATGAATTAAAGTAAGTCTTTTATACACCTAATTTATAAATTTACTTTTTTAAATTCTTTTAAAGGTATTAATAATAATTCAGCCTCTGTTAATCACACAAATGCTAACTTGAAAATATTAAATACATTTATAGGCTTTAAAATTTATGCTTTTTGTATCTCAATAAAAACAAATATCGGAAAAATTTCCAAAAACTTTTTAATTTTTCACACTGTATTAAACCATAATATCTTTCAGTTAGAGATTATTATTGTAAATTAATAGTTTTAACTGCACATGAAAGAGTAACAAGCAACATAATTGCCATTCCTAAGTAACCTAAATAGGTAAAAATAAATATATTAGTTAAATTAAAAAAATACCTTAAAAGTTAAATGGTTTGTCTTTGATAAACCAACTGAACGCCTACATTTGACCGGCTGCAATTCTGATACTGTATCCTTATTGCGTCTATTTCACTGTAGGCGCTTTTATCGGCGGTGGATATTAATGTTAAATATACACATTTACAAAGACTTTCTTCTTATTTAAATTATTTATCTTTATCAGAATGTATCTTTTTATAAAAATAATTTTGTAGCATTTGCTATTATTAAGATAATATTTGCAGCTTCATTTACTCAAAGAATATGACTGTCTTAATAGAATTAATTTATCCACAAAAATAAATACTGTACGATTTGTTTATCGTTAAATGAAACTCCACTCTATTTTCCAAACGGGTATTAAGTTGTTGCGCTGTTTGACTAATGCGGGGAGGGCAATATAAATCATTTGCCGACAAATGACAAATGCCGACTTAGCTAAAAAATAAAAATTATTACACATTAAGTTAATGAATTCCCTGGAAAAACAAAACTGGCGTTACAATGTAAAGAGTGTCAATTAGCTAGGACTTTGTGAGCTAATGAAGTTTCATGGAAAAGCCAGACAGGATATACTATCAATATGATTGGCCTGGATTCTGAGAAAAGATGATTTTGTTTGTGGCCAGTATTTTAATGACTGTTGGTTTATAAATATTGCAATCACGTTGGTAAGTCTGATTTTGACGGCTCTGTGTTCAGTAACCCACTTATCATCTAGTGTAGATTTAAAATTTATGTTCGGACATGAAATAAGAGGACCTCAGAAAGAACTCTAAACCTAAAAGTAGCGTTATTTCAACACTTCGTTACATACTGTTGGAATATTCTAATTTGAAGTACTTAAGTAATTTAGTCCTAACACCCTCATATGTACTGAAATAATACGAGGTTACATTACAAGTTGGGTCATTACAGGTATAGAGATAATTTCACCCCCCCCCCTACACATCCTCTCGGCATAATCACTTAATGTTGCTCTATGTAGGGGTCAATTAATTAAGTGATTATTAATCTTTGCGCGTTTAAGCATGCATTTAATGGAAGTTAACATTGAATTTACACTCAAATATTTAAATAATGTAATAGATTTATATATAAAATAGAAGATTATCTTATTTGTTTAGCTATTTATCTGTCCTTAATCGATAGATTAAGGACAGATAAAAAATTACACTGTTGATAAACAGTGTTTAGGAGTTAATCGTTAATAAATTAAAATGCAAATTTTAATTAAAAAATAGTTTTATAATATTATTTTTAATTGCATGTTTATTTATTGCCTTTAGGCTATACGATTTATTTTATCAACTTCAGTTTATATTAGGTATATGAATTACAAACCTAACATTCTGATCCCACGAACTATAGGTATTGAAGTAACAAAATGAAACCTAGGAGTACAATCCTTCTATATCAGCCCCACCCTCCCACGTGTCTTCCATGGCATATACTTTACATGTTGTCTAACTTAGTGCCAAAGCTAAACCACCATATGTAAAATGAAGGGAAAATATAAAATTACCAGTTTAATTACTAATAATAATAATAAAATGTAGTAAATTTTACATTATTACTGTATGTATAATATTGGCTCTAAATCACAATTTAACATTAATAGTGATGAAATAAAATGTCAAGCTATGAACCGAAAACAATTACATATGACAGCTTGCATATTTCGTATATTTTCATGGTTTAAAATTAGTACAAATACGCCAGGGTTTGATGAGAACGACAGAGCATTAAGGCTACTTAAAAACAAATTAGGCTCAATTGTCTTGAAGGTTTAGTTTTCTGTTTTCACTTTCAGAATCTTTTAAATTAATGCATACAAGTATATGAAGTGTTTCTGTAAATTTAGTATAATTATTGTTTTTTATGTATAAGTTTATTTACTATATTCTACATAAGTTGGAGGTATAAAGAATGTATTTCAATTCAGAAAACCCACTTTTGTTTATCAACTGAAACTTTTTTAGGGCCGAACAGATATTGAAACATATATAAAAGCCATTTTCCACTCATCACGATTTATCTAAAACTATACGTTCAATTGACTTGACATTTTGTACATAGATTTTATCTTGACCCCTAGACGCTCACCAAGAAAGGAATTTCCTCTCCGACCTCAGGACTCCATCATACTGGCCTCCAAAATTCCCATGGAATTCTTATGGAGCTATAATAATAAATACATTTATTTGACTAACAGCTGTTAAATAAAAACAAACTGAATAACATTGTGCTAGGTTAAACATTTAAAATTAAAAATAATTGAGTACAGTAGTAAATTTATACATAACATCAGCTGTTCTAGATTGGACCAGCGAAGTGAGAGGGTACTGCCTATTATACATAACACCATCTGTTTTATATTGGACCAGCGAAGTGGGCGGGTACTGCTAGTTATACATAACTTCAGCTGTTATAGATTGGACCAGCGAAGTGGGAGTGTACTGCCTATTATACATAACACCATGTGTTTTGTATTGGACCAGCGAAGTGGGCGGGTACTGCTAGTTATACACAACATCAGCTGTCTAGATTGGACCAGCGAAGTGGGCGGGTACTGCTAGTTATACATAACATCAGCTGTTCTAGATTGGACCAGCGATGCGGGTGGGTATTGCTAGTTATACATAACATCATGTGTTTTATTTTGGACCAGCGAAGTGGGAGGGTACTGCTTGTCATACATAACATAAACTGTTCTAGATTGGACCAGCGAAGCGAGTGGGTTCTGCTAGTAGACACTGTAGATTTATCTTAAATTTCAACTCACTTTTATGAACACATGAAAATTTAACGTTTAATTGTATATTAAGACTCCCTTATTATACACTGTAATGGTGACACCATTGTCATGGGTATTGTTATTCGCTATTGTATCTTTGTACATTAACAATAATCAATATCCAGTAACTAAGGGAACATAGAGAGCATGAATTCCTTAATTTTAAATGGCAATTTTAAAGAAAATCGAATTATTGACTAACCTCTTATTGCTGAAGAACCTATCATTGGCGCAGAACCGGTATGCGGGATTGATTACAGCCTCGCCAAGAGGGTTGCCTCTACATAGGTCACCGGCAAGTACCAGGAAACCTGGGAAGCATCGCCAGCAAGATAATAGGCTAGCAAAGAAGACCCTGTTGAGGCCATCGAACTCCAACACGGTTGAAGCTCTTTATATTGCAAGGTTAGAACTCCCAAGGATGGTTGGTTTTATAACCGAACACTGAACGTTTCGGGCACTCATGAATAAGATGGGGTTCCCAACCCCCATTCTCTTGTGTAGAGGTAGCAAAGTCTCACCTTGGGCGGTGTAACGTTAGAATGTGGCCAATGTGTAGCACAGGAAAACCTCATCAAGTCAATCTCAAGCTTCTCTAAGGACATTGGATTGGATGAGGTGTGAAGTCCTGTAAAAGAGGAAGCACAATAAGCCTTTTGGCTGAGAGGCCGTTACCAGGTTCGGAAGCCTGGCTCTCCCAATCGTAAAAAACCTCTTATTGCATTCTAATGGGCATCTGACCTTAGTGGGAGGGGGGGGCTTATATAATATACTATATATAAAATGCTTTATTGTCAAAATAAACATGAGTTGTTCTTAGAAAATAAATGTCCCTTAAACAAATATTTGTACCGGCTTGATATTCATACAGTGGCCTTGGCCATGTACAATGGTTAAAGCACTTCTAGAACAAATTGGATTGTTTTATGTAATTTATGTTATTGCTTGTGAAGACGGTATTGTAATTGAAAGAAAAATTTAACATAGAAACTTCGCATTTTTACTAAAGCTACCTTGATCCACCCCAAGAACCCCACTTGCCCTCCCCAGTGACAATCAGCTCTTGTGCTAAATACTCGTACTTCTTCACAAAATACGAGTACTAGGAGGGTTAAATCATGTACGGGTTGTGTTTATGAGTTAACTGTATCATTTCCATCACTTCCTATGTGTATTATTAGCCAGTATTCTGTCCGCGTTATGTAGGCGTTCTTCCCTTTAACGTTTAAGAAAATACCAATTAATTGACGGATCATAAATATTGGCTATACTAACAATAAAAAAGTCCACTTTATACCCCATCCGTTCTAACTTTACCTCTGAGAGGAGCACAACAAGGCAACATTATATGTCTTGAGCACTTGGCTATTTCCTGTGCCATAGCTAATTTGTTTCCGGTCTAGATGAATCACAACTAGTGCCTGATAGTTTTTATAAGTTAAAATTGACTGATTAACTTAGTTTTTTTACATTTATAATCAGTAAAAAAGTACTTCCCAGTTAAACACTAAAAAGATTTTAATTCCCACTAAAAAAAAATAAATGTGTACCTTCCTCCATTATTCCCAATTGTGAGTCACCGGATTTAAATTTTAGAGGAGGGCTGTGGTGGTCTGGATGCGACGTTGCCTATGTCGATTTCCCAGTTTACCCCGCAACCTCAGAGATAAAGTTAGAACGGCTCAACTATAATCCAAATGCACATTTCGATAAATTAATAATTTTAATTGCTAAATATGTTTGTAAGTTAATCCTCTCTCCTAAACCATAAAACCATCAAATTCTTTTAGACGGTAATTGTAATAAATGGTATGCAAGTTCAACAAGGCGTATATGTTTGAAGATGAACAGTTCAATATATACGCATAAGTAGTGTTTTAAATAAAACTATAGTTTATTTCATAATATTTCTCAGCTTTAATCACATTACATGTGGTTTCTATCGTCTATCTATAACTTTAGTCGAATATCTCTATATATACGATTTTTGTACAGTAAAAGAAATAAAGTGGCTTCTCCGAAAACTCAAAAAAAGTTAATTTAAATTTTATTCCTGTTTCCTCAATAAATGTAATATATACAAGGTATGCTAATTGTTTTGGACAAGTCACAGAGTAAATAGTATCTATATACAAACTATTGCAGTGACACAGTTCAACTAGGTAACTATATATCACTAGTTTGTTCACTATTGTGGAGTTCAAAGTTTAAATTGATATAATAAGTCAATGGAAGATATAACAACACCTTATCGCTTTTATTGTTGAAGTTCTCTGGAGAATCGATTTAACGCTCTATCTCTCACTGCTGAATATATGGGTGAACTTAGGAAGTAAATCCCGTTGTCTACATTAGGCGCAATCTATCAATTGTAAATATTATGGGAAATGGAAGTAGCCATATTAGCAGTAAATAATACATTATTAAAAATTCATTCCAATAGTGAAATGCAGCAAGTTATTTTAAACGTTAATCATAAATTTTTCATTGACTGTTGTTTATTTTCGATATTCATAATTTAAATTTTATAAGTTAAAGGAAAACGTCTTATGAAAATAGATAAATCTAACTACGGTCTTCTTACGTTAGGAACATATATAGAAAGGTATTTTGTACTTTGAAACAACTATTCTATTTGGTTCCCACCACAAGAATACATTTGTATCTATCTTAATGTTAATTTTCTAATCAAATCTTATCAATAAACTCAACCCTTTTTTCTCTTCTTCCATTCTTAATATATTTAATTCCATACCCCAGCACCACACACATCACAACCTTCATATTGCACCAGTAGTTTCTATTGTGCTCAGTGTGTAATTTAGTATCTGGATTTTCATCGTTTTTGTAAATTTTAATCAAATCAGTACAAACTATACATTGCCTTAAAATAACCTATTCGTAAGTGTTAAGGCCAAAAAACGACTTAAACATTTTTAACTTATACAATATTATGAAATTGTAAATAATATATTACGTTAATGTATTTGAATAATGTTATATAATATCGATTGTATTATTTCCAAAAACTGTTAGTGAAAAAACAAAAAAAACTGTCACATATAATTATTATTTTCTTGTGATAGCTTGTAAATATTGTGTCGTATATTTTTTTATTTTATGGATTCCTCCCCTATGCTCACTTAGAAGTTTACATCTACAATTCAATATCCTAATTATAAACTAATTACAGTAATGTATTTAATAAAGTAAAAAATATGAACTTCCACACTATATAAACTTCACACTATATGAACTTCACACTATATCGTATATTAAAAGCTATAATTAAGTCTAATTATTATTACGGATCACGGCTATTAGTGTCGGCACCGCCTAGAAAATAGCGCCCATTACCTGCCTGTGGCGCCAATCCAGAACTAGAATGTCATATCACTCACTTGTGGTTGAATCCAGACTCTTCCCGAAATGGCACCCAGAAGGATCTAGATCCCCTCCTATAGCCACTATTGGTAGTTCCAGAATATTTGCGTTAAATAAAGATACTTCTTCGTCATCCGGACAGTGAGAGTCAGTTAGTCAATCAGTGAGTAAGTAACAGTCTACTAAATGGCAGTGTCAGTAACAGTGACAGTGACAGTACACACAACAGTTTCGGATATTGTGTGAACACAGGTTGTTATAAGTGTCCTTGAATTGTATTAAATGTTTAATTTACGTTACTAAAATGCTAATGATATTTTTATCACTATTCTGAGTGAGGTGTTTAATACATTGAAAATATTTTGTACCCCAGGTGCAGTTGTCGCAATGTACTTAGGAAATTAATTGGCTCTGGGGTTAAGTCTGAGATACAGCTCTACTCTAGTTAGTTGTCCTGGAAACTGTGCTCGTAAACATCTGCTAACATAGATCGTATTACAACGTTGGTGTACTAAAGTGTGACTTTTTTAGATCGTGATACGTAATAGATTATATAATTTATATAATAACACTCTTTAAGTTTAATTTCGTATGTTAAAACATTGAATTCCATTGTTATTAGAACATTATTTATAAATATTTCATAAACACTATTTTTTATCAACATATTATTTTTTATCAACACTATTATATCACTGTACGTGAATGAGTGGGCGGGTGGGTATAGTTGGTTATTGCAGCAACTATACAAGTTGTTATAGGTGGTTTGTTTGCTATGGTGATGCTGCCACCGTAAGTGTATGGGTAGGCGGGTGGGTCAATTCCACCGTACGTGGATGGTTTGGGCGGGTGGGTTAATGCCAACGTAAGTGTATGGGTGGGTGGGTAGGTTAATGCCACTGTACGTGTAGGGGTGGGTGGTTGGGTTAATGCCACCGAACGTGTATGGGTTAGTGGGTGGGTTAATGCCACCGAAGTGTATAGGTGGGCGGGTGGGTTAATGCCACCGTACGTGTATGGTTTGGGCGTCCAACAGTTTTCTCTATTCATGTTTAGCGTGAAGACTATATGGTGATGTTATGCGTGCTTATTTGGCGAAAAAAAGCTTTTATCAGACTTATGTAAAAAGTCGAATAAGAAAATTTATACTTTAAACAATTTGTATTGCAAATGTCTAACGTTTACGATGAATTTTACCTCTCGTGTTTTTGTTTTAGCTTGAATAGTTTTTTATCTATTAATATAATGTCGACAAATCATTTCATTTGAATGAGTCAAGTTTTTCTTCAGAACTGGGTCATGAAAGACGTGACTTAAATAAAAACTATTTGCTAAGTTTAGGCTTTTGAATATGATGATACAATTAAATTATAGAGCCTGTAACGTTGTAAACAGTTTTCCCATTCACGCTGATGGCGAGAAAATGTTTTCAGTACTTTTAAAACTCACAAATGGTGCTTCATAATGAAAAACTGTAAATAAAGAATAAATCTATGAACTTTATTTTCCAAGTTGAAAGCCAATATTGATTTTCTTAATCATTTCCATTCAATTGCTTATAGTTTACATGTATCATTAAATTTTTTATGTGCTATTTTGGTTCCATTTTATATATTTCAGGCTTTCTGAGATAAACTTGCTTAAAAATATAAAATATGTCATTTTCCCACAAATGAGTTGTTCATTACAAAATTTAAGACTTGTGCTTCCGTGTGGGATGGATCATTTCTTGAAAGTTAAAAACACAAGTTTTTGGTGTGATATAATTTGATCTGTGTATATTTAAAGCTGCATTTTTACGGTATACTGTAGGATGAATGATCGGCCACAATTATCTTTGGTACATGGGGGGGGGGGAAGGTGAGGCTTCGTATCAATGTAGGTATTTGTTGCATTATACAATTAATAATTGAAACACTTAGGTTGAGAACAGGTGTGACATAAATCTTATTTATTTTGAGCAAATTATATACTAAGAATATCAACTAACGAAGGACGAATTAACTCAATGTTCAGTGAAGTATAAAAATTGCAAATTTTTGTTGCAATGTTGCATTGTTGCAATGTTGTTGCAAAAATTGCAAATGTTCAGTGAACTATAAAAATTGCAAATTTTTTTTAAATTACAGACATGATTTTAAAAAGTGATCAATTGAATTTATTTTTTATAAAAATAATGTTCTTTACCTGTTGGTAAATAATGATGAAACCTTATTAATAGAGAATAATAATAAATCTTAAAAGTACATTAAAAAAACTGTATCAACTTATACTAAAATTGATAAAAAAAAAAAAAATTAAAAATTATTGTTTGGATGAGAATTACTAGAAATCTTTGATCCGATTAGTTTTAATAAAATAGCATTAGCATTTTCCTTGTGTCTCTGAACCTTCTTAAAAATAAACGTATTTTATAACATTAATTTTAATATTAAATTGGAAAAAAATAATAATAATAGGACTAGTGTTCTTGAAGTAATTGGTGAGTGTGCTCATTAAACAATACAATTTAATAAAGATATTTAGTTTCTAGAACAATTTTACATGAATTAAGATGTATTGATGGCATCTGATTCTCATTTTAATATATAATACTAAACATGTAAAATAAAACATCTCAACTGTTTAATTTAACTTGAAACGAATAAATAGTATATTCTAATTAAGAATGCTTGTCAACTCTAGACTTATCATTTACTTATTTTATCTCCTTAGTATAGGCGTTTATTTGGTGGGGACTTTTTTTTACGACTCTATAGTTGATTTCATCGTTGTAGAGTTACAGCCCCTCTCCTTCCCCTGCTTTGTTATAGGCCAATATTATGTGGTCGAATAAATAAAGCTCTTCACGCCTAATAAATGATGTAATACTCTTCCCGTGTTATTATCAACAAACATTTCCCCCTAACCCTTGTCGTTCACGTTATTAAAATGCTTTAGTTAAATTTACGTAACGAGTTCCATACATTTCTCAAACTTATGTTCCAATAGTTAATGTCACATATGTCTTATGAACAAAAGTAAAATTAATCTAAACAGTAACTATAATAATGATGTTTATGAATTTATTCTGAAAAGAAGACTTTAACTGACAGAAACTCTCATGAAAAACATAATTTTTTCGAACTAATTTCTTATTTATTCTAATTTATTTCTTATTTTAAGTTAATGTAGCCTGAAAAAAGACCATTAGCTATATGAAAACATTATTAATGTGTATGTGTAAAAAGGAGAACAGTCTTATAAAAAACATAATTACATTGGCATAACATTAAATGTTATAAGACATTGTATTCCCACTGGAAAGATATTTAACGCTGGAAAATGCAGTACAAAGGAAATTAAATAGACAATTTCTCAATGGAATCAGTAAAATATCTAAAGGATAAGAAACGCTAAAAAAACCATTATACATAAGGTAAACCAATATGTAATTTTTTATCAATTATTTAATGCAACTGTGTAAAAAAAAGTAAATTAGAACCAACTAATGATTAAAATGCATTGTTTATACATTTCGGTATTTATTTTTTTAAATATTTATTGTTTTTTCGATATATTTTCAAATTCGTAGAAATTTTTATATTTTCTTCCAAATTTAACGATAAATTTTACTTTCCCTAATACTAATAAATTACGTTCTAAAGAATTTTAGAATTAATTCTAAAGAAACAACCTAAAGGTTGTTAATGAATTAAAAATGATATGTAATTTGTTATATGTATTATTTTAATATTTCGAGAAATATGAGAATTTTATAGCCAACCGTGTTAAATGTTGTTTCATGAAAATATAGATTACCCTTACCTTCTTACATTTATAATATATTGAATTTGTGTTATGTATTGTTGAAAGTTGGTTGATAAATCTATATAACAAACTAATTTAATGTTTGGAAACTAGTATACAACTCTAATTCTTTTTTGTTTTAGAACATATTTTTACATTATTTTAACATGTATCATTTTCAGTTAAGTTAGTGTTTTAAATTATATATTTAAAATGCTGTTTAGCATTGTCCCGAACACAATATGTTTATTGATTCCTTACAGGCCAAATTAGATTAATTGTATGAACATTTTTAATATAAATATTCCCTCAGTTTCAATGCATTCAAGATTTAATAGTTTTGTAAAATTATAGAAAGAATTTAATGTAACTGGAATCTCGAATAAAACCATCTGTATCCCAGCTTGATGAATACATGGATCGTGTAAATTCCAGGTTAATACGTAAATCTATATAAAGCACCTGCAGTTTTGTGTAAGCCCCCACAGAGCCTGGGTGGGGTTTAGATCTTCCTACATTCCTACGGCCTACTGCAACTAATCGAAATTGCATGCTTATTAACATATTTAATGTAAGTTAATTTATATTAATAAGTTATTCTAACAGTACAAGTAAACGCCACACAACACAAATTTATTACAATACAAGTACAAAATGCACAAATATTATGGTGATCGATTTCGGTGAACCACGCTCACCTTCCTCAGACCAGAGGGATTCACAAAGAATGATATTTTAACATGTATCATTTTCAGTTAAGTTAGTGTCTAACATTGTATATTTAAAATACTGTTTAGTATTATTCGGAATACAACATGTTTATTTAATCCTTACTGGCCAAGCTCATTCAGAAAGTTGGCAAACTGATAATGGGGAAGGTGAGCCAAGCATTTTGTAAGAGGAATATGATAGTACAGTAAATCATAGGAATCTCTCATATACACAAGAAATCGTTATAACGTTATTATATGTCGTCATATGTTACCTGCTTTCCACCGTGAACTAGGTTAAAAAACAAAGGTTTTTTTTTTAAATATTAGATAAATACGAGATGGCACCCTCATAATGCCTACTTATTATAAATCTAAACACCATATGATAAAAAATAATAATTTATTCACATTTTGTTCACCCCTTTGAGTTTATAGATTCTTTAATTAATCGTCGGAACTGGTGGCGTAGTGTTGTAACCCAGCTACTTGGGGACAAAGTGTTTGGGAGGTTGTTGGCGTTAAGTTCCGACACAGCGTCCGCTCAATGGTTGCAATCGACATAAATAAGTCGGGAGTAACCATGTTGGATGGTAGTAAGGATTAAGATGTTGTGTAGGAAAGAGAACTCTTGTCAGTTAGCTGAAAATCAGACCAACTGCGTGGTTCGGATTCCACGTAAAGCTGTAAGCCCCATAGTTGCTCTGGCTATTAGGTCATTAATAAATAGTCCTTTCTGAGTTAAGTCGAACTCAGATAGTAGCAATGACTACACTCGTTCATCTACACCAACACACTCATAAATCCCTTATCGTGACAATCGGCGTCTTAAGAATAAATAAATGAATAAAAATAAATTGTTAGTAACGTTATTTAATTGCCTTATTTAAATAATAAACAAAGATTTTAAGTTTGTTTGAACCATTTTGTACTTCAATAAATTATCTGTTAGCTATATTAAACATCCTACTAACTTCACTGTTAATCAGTCACTCAACACATCACGAGCACCGACAAACTGCCGTAGATATCCTCATTTTCTTTGGTTCATTGAGTACATCTAGCATTTAACATTTCCGGCACTAAACTGTCTATCTTGAACTTCGTTCATAGTCCGTTACACCACGTAATGAGAGCTAATAAATAAACATAAGTTGTTATTTAGTTTGGGTCATTTAAGTACCATCTATCATTTTTTTAACTGTTAGCTTTAGTTAAGCCTTCCTCTTCGTACATTTGACAAGATATAACACTTATAAACAAACTAGATTGTAATTTTGTTTGATTCATGTTAATACATTTACAATTAAACTGTTAGCTTTGTTTAAGCCTCCCCTTCATCCATTTGACAAGATATCACACTTATAAACAAACTAGATTTTCATTTTGTTTGATTCATGTTAATACATTTACAATTAAACTGTTAGCTTTGTTTAAGCCTCCCCTTCGTAAATTTGACAAGATATCACACTTATAAACAAACTAGATTTTCATTTTGTTTGATTCATGTTAATATATTTACAATTAAACTGTTAGCTTTGTTTAAGCCTCCCCTTCATCCATTTGACAAGATATCACACTTATAAACAAACTAGATTTTCATTTTGTTTGATTCATGTTAATACATTTACAATTAAACTGTTAGCTTTGTTTAAGCCTCCCCTTCATCCATTTGACAAGATATCACACTTATAAACAAACTAGATTTTCATTTTGTTTGATTCATGTTAATACATTTACAATTAAACTGTTAGCTTTGTTTAAGCCTCCCCTTCATCCATTTGACAAGATATCACACTTATAAACAAACTAGATTTTCATTTTGTTTGATTCATGTTAATACATTTACAATTAAACTGTTAGCTTTGTTTAAGCCTCCCCTTCATCCATTTGACAAGATATCACACTTATAAACAAACTAGATTTTCATTTTGTTTGATTCATGTTAATACATTTACAATTAAACTGTTAGCTTTGTTTAAGTCTCCCCTTCATCCATTTGACAAGATATCACACTTATAAACAAACTAGATTTTCATTTTGTTTGATTCATGTTAATACATTTACAATTAAACTGTTAGCTTTGTTTAAGCCTCCCCTTCATCCATTTGACAAGATATCACACTTATAAACAAACTAGATTTTCATTTTGTTTAATTCATGTTAATACATTTACAATTAAACTGTTAGCTTTGTTTAAGCCTCCCCTTCATCCATTTGACAAGATATCACACTTATAAACAAACTAGATTTTCATTTTGTTTGATTCATGTTAATACATTTACAATTAAACTGTTAGCTTTGTTTAAGCCTCCCCTTCATCCATTTGACAAGATATCACACTTATAAACAAACTAGATTTTCATTTTGTTTGATTCATGTTAATACATTTACAATTAAACTGTTAGCTTTGTTTAAGCCTCCCCTTCATCCATTTGACAAGATATCACACTTATAAACAAACTAGATTTTCATTTTGTTTGATTCATGTTAATACATTTACAATTAAACTGTTAGCTTTGTTTAAGCCTCCCCTCCATCCATTTGACAAGATATCACACTTATAAACAAACTAGATTTTCATTTTGTTTGATTCATGTTAATACATTTACAATTAAACTGTTAGCTTTGTTTAAGCCTCCCCTTCATCCATTTGACAAGATATCACACTTATAAACAAACTAGATTTTCATTTTGTTTGATTCATGTTAATACATTTACAATTAAACTGTTAGCTTTGTTTAAGCCTCCCCTTCATCCATTTGACAAGATATCACACTTATAAACAAACTAGATTTTCATTTTGTTTGATTCATGTTAATACATTTACAATTGAACTGTTAGCTTTGTTTAAGCCTCCCCTTCATCCATTTGACAAGATATCACACTTATAAACAAACTAGATTTTCATTTTGTTTGATTCATGTTAATACATTTACAATTAAACTGTTAGCTTTGTTTAAGCCTCCCCTTCATCCATTTGACAAGATATCACACTTATAAACAAACTAGATTTTCATTTTGTTTGATTCATGTTAATATATTTACAATTAAACCGTTAGCTTTGTTTAAGCCTCCCCTTCATCCATTTGACAAGATATCACACTTATAAACAAACTAGATTTTCATTTTGTTTGATTCATGTTAATACATTTACAATTAAACTGTTAGCTTTGTTTAAGCCTCCCCTTCATCCATTTGACAAGATATCACACTTATAAACAAACTAGATTTTCATTTTGTTTGATTCATGTTAATACATTTACAATTGAACTGTTAGCTTTGTTTAAGCCTCCCCTTCATCCATTTGACAAGATATCACACTTATAAACAAACTAGATTTTCATTTTGTTTGATTCATGTTAATACATTTACAATTAAACTGTTAGCTTTGTTTAAGCCTCCCCTCCGTCCATTTGACAAGATATCACACTTATAAACAAACTAGATTTTCATTTTGTTTGATTCATGTTAATACATTTACAATTAAACTGTTAGCTTTGTTTAAGCCTCCCCTTCATCCATTTGACAAGATATCACACTTATAAACAAACTAGATTTTCATTTTGTTTGATTCATGTTAATACATTTACAATTAAACTGTTAGCTTTGTTTAAGCCTCCCCTTCATCCATTTGACAAGATATCACACTTATAAACAAACTAGATTTTCATTTTGTTTGATTCATGTTAATACATTTACAATTAAACTGTTAGCTTTGTTTAAGTCTCCCCTTCATCCATTTGACAAGATATCACAATTATAAACAAACTAGATTTTCATTTTGTTTGATTCATGTTAATACATTTACAATTAAACTGTTAGCTTTGTTTAAGCCTCCCCTTCATCCATTTGACAAGATATCACACTTATAAACAAACTAGATTTTCATTTTGTTTTATTCATGTTAATACATTTACAATCGAACTGTTATCTTTGTTTACGCCTTCCCCTTCGTACATTTCACAAGATATCACACTTATAAACAAACTAGATTTTCATTTTGTTTGATTCATGTTAATACATTTACAATCGAACTGTTAGTTTTGTTTACGCCTCCCCCTTCGTACATTTCACAAGATATCACACTTATAAACAAACTAGATTTTCATTTGTTTGATTCATGTTAATACATTTACAATCGAACTGTTAGTTTTGTTTACGCCTTCCCCTTCGTACATTTCACAAGATATCACACTTATAAACAAACTAGATTTTCATTTTGTTTGATTTATGGTAACACATTTACAATTAAACTGTTAGTTTTGTTTACGCCTTCCCCTTCGTACATTTCACAAGATATCACACTTATAAATAAACTTGATTGTAATTTTGCTTGATTCGTGTTAATACATTTACAATTGAACATTTCGTTTTTTTACAGCGATTGTTTTCTCGAACTTAATGAAATAACTTGTCTTTTATAGCAATTTCTGACTTAAAGTCTGGCTATCCGGAGTGTTTTATATTTATTTATATATAATATTAAGGTTATTTACGGTGTTAGTCATCTCCCAAAATGAAGCTATCTACAGTAACTTGTGGTTGCTTTGTTTTAAACTGTAGCTGTTTAGTTTGTTTTAAAGTTAGTTCTGTCCTAAGCTGATGCAGTTTACAGCCAAATACAACAAACTCCATACACTATGTGTAAGTACTCGTTTTATATATCAGTTTCCTTTCAATATTGCTATAGATTGAGTATAGTAAAACATAGAACAAGGAATAACATTATAAATGAGGGACACCCTTCATGACAATTATTTGTGGAAGCCATTTCATTTTAACACATTTAAAATTCTGAGGTTTAAGTGAATGATCAGCGGGGGTCTTGAGACTACAAACAGTGCAAGAGCCAGCAGTACGTCGGGGTGTTGATGGGGGGGGGAGGTCATGGAGCTAAAACAGAACTTTACAAAATGCATTTGTGTGTGTGTATGTGTGCGCGTGTGTGATTGACGCAGACTTGTCACGTGAGTTACGTTTATATATCTTCGAGCGATAACAGTGGCTAACTTAATAAGCTAATTAATAATGTTAATTTTTAATGTCTTATTTATATTGGTAAATTATGAAATTAATAGAGATTATTTATTAGATAATATCGACCCGAATAAAGATTTAACTGTACTCTTCCAAAAGCTTTGTTCCGAATTGGCTACACACCAATTTGGTATGTATGAAGTTCTTAGATTTTGGGGAAAGTAAGTTTGTTCGCTTGCTCTTGAATGAACACGTCCAATTCTACGAAATTCACGTTCTATTAAATTAACTTTCTCACTTTTTACAGTCAATTAGTGTAAACAAAACAACGATTCAATATTTTAACAGTTATGGTTAAGGTTTGACTACACGTTTATCCACGCTCAAAATACAAAAATATGTAAATAAATAAAAATTGATAAATTAAAAAATAATGTTATAGTAAATATATTAAGCCATAGTTACTCTCGACTAAACAAGGAAGTTACTCAACATTTTTAGCATCAAGTTACTCCGTAAGGGCGTCTTTGTTGGGGTAAAGCAGAGTATAATTAAAGTATTTAACTACTCAGCTTTAGAGACTTAACTGGAGCCGTTCAGGGCCTCTGTTAATGAGTCTCCCCCATCCACTCCTTAGGTATCACAGTTGCATAGTCGAAAACTAATCAAGAATAATGAGTATTAGATATTACTCAATTAAAGATTGGAACGGTAAGCGTCAATATAACTTCCTTCAATTTTCTATACAAGAATATGAACGCCTTTTTTCGTACACTAGTAAAAACTTAGAACTCATCGACTATTTATGATAATTACCTTAACTTATATATTAGAGAAGACATTAGAGTGACATTTCAAGGTAGTTTTATCGACATACTGACTAAAGAAAATCCTTTTAGAATTTATTTTACATGAGTCCTTCGCCTTAGGCACGAGTTAAAGCAAAAGGAGTTTTGTTTGAGAGGTTATTAAATTAGAACCAATACATGATTGGGCAAATACTACATTGTCATGAAATGTAAATTTCGGAATCAAACAACACAAATTCTTGATTGTGGGCTGTTTTAGAACATTTTTTTTTGAATGTGTTACAATGAAGAACAATAGAAAATGCCAGTGGGAATGTTCTTTGTACTATTCTAAGAAATTTTTAAAGTAACACTAATAAAAGTTTAAAATAAATATAAATCGGAAAAAGCGAATCTTTACAATCCTTGTACGCGATATCTATCTAGCTCAGTGATATTCAGGCTGCCAGGGTTAAATGACATTGCGGAATATATGAAGGACGTGTTTTCAAGATTAAAATAAGAGAAAGTCAATTTTAATATCATATTAAATACTCTGTTTACAGCCTGTATATTTTACATTTCGAACAGAATAATTTAGAAATCTAGGTTAGGTTAGGTTAGGCTTGGTTCGGTTAGGTTAGGTTCGGTTCGCTTCGGTTAGGTTAGGTTCGGTTCGGTTAGGTTAGATTCGGTTCGGTTTGGTTCGGTTCGGTTAGGTTAGGTTATGTTCGTTTAGGTTAGGTTAGGTTAGGTTCGGTTCGGTTAGGTTAGGTTCGTTAAGTTATATTCGGTTAGGTTCGGTTTGGTTTGGTTTGGTTGGGTTAGGTTAGGTTCGGTTCGGTTTGGTTCGGTTAGGTTAGGTTCGTTAGGTTAGATTCGGTTGGGTTAGGTTTCTTAAAAAAAATCGTTATATATGTACGTTTTGTACTAACAATCTTGTGAAGTACTTTTTGTATTGAAATTTAAAATTAAAATGGCTAAGAAAACGTATCACAGAAGTACATAAATATCATGAAAGAGTCATATGATAAAATATCTTTTACTTACATTATTTACAACATGTGGATTTTAGGCTGGCAAAAAATACCAGTAGCAGTAGCCAGAGGTTATCATTCTGTTCGTCTATTTGTTTTTAAATTGAAATCTGTTTTAAATTTCGCTTTTGTGTTTTTATTAAACATAGTGGTACTTGTTGATTAATTCTAAAATATATAAGGTGTGGGAAAATTAAATATAATTGTGATCATTTTTGATAGAAAAAAGAAATAACTGTCATATTACTCCGAGGGAAGGGCTTACCTACAAAGAAGCCCGTAATGAGGTGGCTGGGAGAGTTCAGGAACCACCTCCCTAACATGACTTCCTCAAAACGTTTTCTTGATTCTTTCATTGGTTTTATACCATCAAATAGTCTGTACATTCAAACATAGTCTAAAATGAAGAGTTTCAAAGTAACTTGTCAAATTTTGTTTTGTTTATTTACTATCTGACACATATAAAAAAGTAAATTTACTAGTTAAATTTACAAATATCAATGTGCAACTTGACCATTTACGTTTTAATCTCTGATTTATAATTGAATATTTGTATAATTTCAATAATGGTATGTAAGTTATGATTTGTTAAAGCTATTTTTATTTATTTTTTTTATTTCTTGAATCTTTTGAATTATGTTTAGATGTTCTTTGTTGAAATTTTGTTATATTGCATTGATAGTAATTTCTTTTACTATTTAATTCATTATTTTTGTTAATTTTTTAAAAGTTTAGGTGGTTCAGAGAAGTTTCTAGTCATAACAGTGCCTTAAAAAATAAAGACTTTTTTATAACCTATTTATTCATGAAACAATATTATTTGTTAAAAACAATGTTTCAAAATTTGAAACTAAAAACTAACAAATCTTTGTTCTCAATTTGATCGTACAATACCATACCACAGGACCATACTAAACATATTCATTACAATGGGATAAAATTATACAACAAACTACCAACATATTAAAAAAATAAAAAGACATGAACTACTTTTATTACAATATTGTAACAAAGTTGAAGATTTTCTTTAAGTATAGTGTCATACAACCACTAAATTTTATATACATAATCATATTTATATACACTATACAGTATTTAAGCTTATACTAGCCTATATATACTCTGTTATATTGTGAGTTCTTGCCAATGGAAACTTTGTTAAAAGCAAATAAATTATTATTACCTTTAAAACAGATTTTTTAAATTAGTATTATTGAGAAGAAACATTTATGTTTAGTTTTATAAGGAAAAGATATTTGTAATCATTGGAACTTGTAGATTTTGGGTTATTCCTTTCCCGTATATTTTAGAAAATTTTAAAAGTTCCAATTTTTATTTCCATTTAGCATTTTTAGAAGGATATAATTCTCAATATATTCAATCTTCCAAATCCATTGCTTGAAGAGATAATAGTGGAAAACACATATACTAAGAATAAACTTGTCATTCAGTTGATCTTTGATTTTTTTGTTAATACTAGAGCAGTAAATTTTGAGGAAACCCCTTATTCTTCATTCACACTGAACATTTTCTTGGGAAAAACATTCATTGTTGGTTGGGTTCAAAATTGAAATAGTTTGTTATGACGTCATCTCATAAAGAAAAACAACTAAATTAGGTCAAGTTTGTGAAACTGTCGAGACCATTTGGACAACTTGGATTACAACTTTATCGTTTCTCATTCTGCTTGTCACTGAACTATTGTTTTCTGGCTGTTACACAAACCATGTTTTACTTAAATTAGGTTAAATACTCTGTTCTTTTATTATTAGTCATTTACTAATATAAAAAATATAATTAATTTTCTTAATATACGTATTATTTAGAATTTAATCACAACCAATTTATTACTTTAAAAATGTTCTTACAATTTCATATGCTAGCAAAATAACCAAAAAAAACAACTGTGCATACAAACAAATATAAATTTTAAAATAATAATAATATATAATAATAGGTACACAAAATCTATGAATAAATATCGATATTTTGACGTTAATGTAAGGAAAAAATGAAATATATCAAATTTGGTAGATTTAATGAATGTTAATATTTTAATGAATGTCTTTTAATAAATATTAATTTTTGTAGTATGATTTAATTTAATAATAATTTACTGAGGTTTTTGAAAATTGGCTCTTATTTACGTTTTCAGAGAGTTTATGAAATAATTTTATTCCGTTAGAAAACATAACTTTTCGTTAAAGTTTTTCAATAAGTTCATATTAATTCATTATGTATAGTTTTTAATTATATTTAATATTAAGTATGCGTCTAAAATCATTATAAGACTGACCTAGTTTATTATCACTGTATTATGCAATTATCACATTCCAGTTATGGAATCTAATAATTTCCATAATCTGGCTAATCTTCAACTCTGCATTTGTGAATATTTTATTTATTTATTTTTTTAGCAAAACGAAACTAACTGTTGTATCAAATTAAAAGTATAATGTGTAAAAGTGTCAATTTTCAAACATTCAAGGTCACTTTATAAGGAATAAGAGTTCATGTTGTTGGTTAAATATTCAAATATTGAAACTAATTATGGTAAAGGTCTCTCTCTAAATATGTACGTAATTCGGTATATATATATATTTTAAACGAATTGGTATTAATATATCACTAAGCCATAGTTACTCTCGACTAAACAAGGAAGTTACTCAACATTTTTAGCATCAAGTTACTCCGTAAGGGCGTCTTTGTTGGGGTAAAGCAGAGTATAATTAAAGTATTTAAACTTTAGAGACTTAACTGGAGCCGTTCAGGGCCTCTGTTAATGAGTCTCCCCCGTCTACTTCTTATGTATCACAGTTGCATAGTCGAAAACTAATAGAGGATAACGACACTAAATTCATTTGATATTAGCTTTTTAAATCAATTCGCATCATAGTTAAATAGGTAAACCTCAACATCATATTGTTAATGTTATTTTTCATAGATAAAGGTATAGGAGGTGCCAATTGTATACCAAGTCTATGAGCATTGTCATTATAAATTTTAAACTGGTTATATAATGCAGTTGCTACATATTTTACAAAGTGATAAATTCAAATGTTCTAGGAGCTTCAATTTATGATTTTTTTTAAAGCAAATAGGTTTTGTTTAAATTAATATTTGGTTTTAACTCGAAACTAATAAAAACTGGTTAGGCCTAGATTTTGTACACACTTAGAAGTAATAAATAAAATAAATAAAAAAAAACCATGGCCATTATTATTTTCAAGTTAAAACCAATTATTAATTTAAACAAAAACTATTTGCTTAGAAAAAACTCATCAATTGACGCTCCTAGAATATTTGAATTTATCACTTTGTAAAATATGTAGCAACTGCATTATATAACCGGACAGTAAACATAACTATGCAATTTTAGATCCAGCAATACTAACACCATTAATTTTTCCCAGGTCGGCCTAAACGCATATTAGAAGATTAAAATTTATTCATTGTGTATTTTAAGCTACAAATAGTGTGTCGATTTAAAATTATTATTGAGCTGTACAGCTGTTTTTTTTTTTTTTTTTTTACAAAACTAACTGTTGAATCACATTAAAAGTACAATGTGTGGTAAGTGTCAGCATTTTTAAGTAATGTTACTAGAAACAGGGGCTTATTAATTTTAATATTTTTAATTTGCTTTTTTATGGAATCATTACGCGTTGATTGTTTAAAATATTTTCTGGCTCATATAGAGCTGTACCTTTGCACTTATTAAGTGTATTAGAGTATTTGCTGGAACGCAATTCAGATATAGTTTTACAAATTTGTTTGAATTGCACGATTTTTAAACTGGCTTGATTCCTATTTCCCTATATAGGGCTTAAAGTAAATGAACTTAGGTTGAGCAATCATAAACTAAAATCATGGTCATATTTGATTAAAGCTTCATATATTCAATGCATATTACGACCAATTCTCGATTCTCAATTATTTCAGTGAAGAAATATTGGAAAAAATAATAGAAAAGTGTTGATTGATTTATACTAGCAGTTATTATGGTGCAAAAATTATCAAAATATTGTGAATAAAAATTGGAAAAAAGATTAATCACCGCGCTGTAATGCCAAGATGGGGTAGCTGTCCAGTTTAATGATATGCGGGCAGCCAGTGTTGAACCAAGTGCTGTCACGGAGGGATGAGAGATGAGCTTCCACGACTTAAAAAGGGTCAGTTTAATGATATGCAGGCAGCCAGTGTTGAACCAAGCGCTGTCACGGAGGGATGAGAGATGAGCTTCCACGACTTAAAAAGGGTCAGTTTAATGATATGCAGGCAGCCAGTGTTGAACCAAGCGCTGTCACGGAGGGATGAGAGATGAGCTTCCACGACTTAAAAAGGGTCAGTTTAATGATATGCAGGCAGCCAGTGTTGAACCAAGCGCTGTCACGGAGGGATGAGAGATGAGCTTCCACGACTTAAAAAGGGTCAGTTTAATGATATGCAGGCAGCCAGTGTTGAACCAAGCGCTGTCACGGAGGGATGAGAGATGAGCTTCCACGACTTAAAAAGGGTCAGTTTAATGATATGCAGGCAGCCAGTGTTGAACCAAGCGCTGTCACGGAGGGATGAGAGATGAGCTTCCACGACTTAAAAAGGGTCAGTTTAATGATATGCAGGCAGCCAGTGTTGAACCAAGCGCTGTCACGGAGGGATGAGAGATGAGCTTCCACGACTTAAAAAGGGTCAGTTTAATGATATGCGGGCAGCCAGTGTTGAACCAAGCGCTGTCACGGAGGGATGAGAGATGAGCTTCCACGACTTAAAAAGGGTCAGTTTAATGATATGCAGGCAGCCAGTGTTGAACCAAGCGCTGTCACGGAGGGATGAGAGATGAGCTTCCACGACTTAAAAAGGGTCAGTTTAATTATATCATCTACTTCAGTGCCTCTTTTACTGGCTCTCATTTTTCTATTAAATATTTTAGAGGAAATAATATTGGCACTTAAGGCCTTTCTTGAAAAAAAAACTCTAATTTTACTTTATTAATATATGTATATAATACGATAAGGAATGTATAAGTGTTTTATTGGAGCATTTATAAATAACTAGCTGAACCCGCCCACTTCGCCACTCATAGTATTGTGTTTGAAGACTTGCAATCAAAATACAAAAACTCTACCAAATTCAAGAAAATTCAAAAATAACTTAAAGTAAATCAAACCAAATACTGTACCTTGAAAAAACAATTAATTAATTACTGTCCAATTAGAACAGCTGATATTATGTATAATTTGCTACTGTACTCAATTATTTTTAATTTTAAAGTTTAGCCTACCAGAATTTTATTCAATTTATTTTTAATTGAAAACTGTTAATCAAATAAATAAATCAACTAATATAGCTCCACAAGAATACCACGGGAATTTCGGAGGCCAGTGGGACGGAGACCTGTGGTCGGAGAGGAAAATGCTTTCTTACTTAGCCTCTAGGGGCCAAGATAAACCTATGTACAAAATTTAAAGTCAATTGTACGTATAGTTTTGGAGAGATAGTGATGATTGGTAAATGGCTTTTATATATATATATATAAATATATTAAATTAAAAATTTCTTATTGAAATTAGTTCTCTTAGATAAAAACGTGTCAAAGTCTAGACAAATCTGTAAGTCTACTTTCAGAGGGCACACATTACTGTAGTTGACTCTGAATCAGTGAAATGTTGTGTTTCTAGCCATGTTTAGCCATGTCCTATGACCTGGCTGTACATGTGTTCAAGTTAAATTGTATATTTTCCC